>JBBBDQ010001193.1:0-100000 GCA_037127315.1 Ascarosepion bandense
TTCTTTTTGCTTTTGTCAAAAATATACTGACAATTCATTCTGAAGATGTATTGGCCTGAAAGGATTCTTAAAGGTTAAATAAATAAAAAAATGCCTTCTTATCTATTTAAATTGGTATTTATGGTCTTTAGTATCAAGTCCTTGTTTTTATATCTATCTATCTATCTATGTAAACAAGGACTTGATACTAAAGACCATAAATACCAATTTAAATAGGTAAGAAGACATTATATATATATATATATATATATATCATAAACTACATCTGGCAGCAAGACTTCTAATTGGTTGTGAGGAGCATGGAACCACTTCTTAATTGCTGTTGTTCCCAGGTCCACCTTGACCAGGGGTGGTAGCACCTGTTAGTTTAATCTCAAACTGGGGTCAAACCACTATGAAAGTATCAAAATAGACTTTTATAATAAAAATTCCAAGAGTACATTTTTGAAGAAAAAAAAATATTATCAGCAATACATTTTTGAGGGAAAATAAAATATTACCAGCAATGTTTTTTATTTCGAAAGAGAATACATACCAGCAATACATCTGACTCAGAAAAAAACACTTTACAAAAATATGTCAAAGAAAGCTGATCTACAAACTTATTTCTTACAAAGAATATATATTCTATTCATACAAATCTATTGTAAGAATCTTGTTGGCATTAAATAACCCATTGAGGTTGATATAGCATATAACAAACCAAACCATATATATATATATATATATATATATATATATATATTCGTATAAAATCTTCTGTACAATAAAGACGGAAGCTGATGATGGTTCGCTTGAAATAGGCTTGTACTTCCGATTTACCGTGAAATAACATGTCTGCCTAAAATTTTTTCTTATATTTGCTCTCTATGTATTTATATACATATATATTTAGAGCTCTCATAGAGAGTTATCCTACCACTGTATGTACAGGATACTTCTTTGGATTCTTCTATATCCACAGCGCATGCTTATATATATATATATATATATATATATATATATATATATATAAATAAAATAAAGTCAATAGGAAAACTTTATTTTAAATTGCCTACACATTTCGTCCTGTGATGGACTTTATCAAGGCAAAAAGACAAAATGAGCTTTATTCTAAATTACGTATCTATAAACAAACAGTGTTGGCAACCACAAAGACGCTCACAAATCATTTCAAAAGATTAACAGAATATTTTAGTTTTTAGAATTTCTTCATGTGTAGTGCAAAGTCATGAGATATTAAAATGAAGAGAATTTGACAGTTTTCTTTGAAAACTGTTTATTTTTGTGTGTTAAATGAAGAAATTATAAAAACTAAAATATTCTGTTAATCTTTTGAAATGATTTGTGAGCGTCTTTGTGGTTGCCAACACTGTTTATAGATACGTAATTTAGAATAAAGCTCATTTCGTCTTTTTGCCTTGATAAAGTCCATCACAGGACGAAACACGTAGGCGATTTAAAATACAGTTTTCCTCTTGTCTTTATTTTATTTAACCATTCTGTCCTTAATCTCAGATTATAACTGAGTATGCTTTTTTACACACACACACACATATAAATAAATAAATATATATATATATATATATATATATATATATATATATATATATATATATAAAACAACATAGTTCACAAAAAAGAGAGAGAAAAAAATTATATTTAGATTTATACAGATAGGTAAAAAAAAAAATGAAAGAAAAATCATGAGGTTAGTGTACTGTGTGCTCATCATGTGGTTTGCTCTCCAGAGCAAGGCTGGACAATTTCTTGTATTTACTGTATCATAGAGCAGAAAGTCGAAAGAGAGTGAGTCTTACTTTCATACTTCTAGTTGTCATGCCATTTGGTGACATTAAGTGAAATCCATTAGCAGTAGGGTAATCCTATATTAGCAGTGACAAAAGTTTTATTGTAAAATTAATTCTTTTATTCTTTGTTAAAATAATGTGAGATTTTGAATGAAAAAACAATATTAACATTTATATCAAACTTCCACTTTTGTATGGTTTTTGATGATCAGTTGGATTGAGATAGGTCTTCTGTATTACAGGCTCTTAGTATAAGACAGAAATCATAGTGAAGTGAAAGAAAAATAAGTTTACAATCTTCATTTTTGGTCAACAGAAAATGTTATTAAAAAAACAAACAAATACCGAGGAGAGAAGATGAACTCATTTGGTTGGTATAATTTACCATGCCTTCCTAACTTAACTGATCTCATACTTTTCCTATTAAATCAGTTCACTGAAACATTTTCTGAGTAGTAAAATATTTATAGGCAGAGAAAAGAAAATCAGTTCAGCACTCTAAGAAATCTTTTTGCCAAGAATTCAACAAATAGTAAATAATATTAGTTTCATAATGACCTTTTGTTATTGCTAATAATTATGATTTTATTTTTGACATTCAAATCTTGTTACATTTGAATGTTAGTTAAAAAATGTGACACTACTTTCTTAATACAAGTAGACATTATTCTAGTGAATGTTATATTTCCTCACTGGTCTGAGTTTTACCAGCTTGTTTTAACAGCCAATTTACATTTTAATTTTAATCTTCTTTTTAGGAAGTACCAAATTTTTGAACTGATAAACATGATTTTAACTGGAATTTTAATTAAGTCTTAACAATTATTATTTTTTTGTAAAGTATCCTGCCATTTACTTTCTTGGTAAGATTCAGTCTGGTATTTGTAGAATGTCATATACATTGGTTGTATTGATGTCTATAGACCACCACTGTTGTGCTATGTTTAAATATTTTTTTATGCCTGTTTAGTGACATGACTTTTCATCTGCAATTATAGTTATCACTAAGTTTTGAGTATATCTTTAATTTTCTTCATTGATTGATACTTGTTTATAGCAGAGATAAATTCATCTACAATTCTTTAACGAAAGGCACTGCATTGTCTCTTGTTTAGTTCCAGTGTGTTTATTCCCATCTGGAGATTTTCCCCCTGGTCTCATCTTGAAGAAAGACCTGATCAGTGAGGAATATGAGAAGCAGCTACTGGAACTTGCAAATTGGGATTACCCGGATTTAAAAGGTGAGTTGTATGTTCTTTCTTCATGATGGATTTGTAACCCTTGTGAATTTATAAGGTTTATTTATTATTTTTGTATTGACAAGCAAATTCAGCATTATCTTTGTAAGCCTCTTGGTTAATATTTGCTCAAGCAAAAAGTATGTCAAAATGAGGTTAAGCTGTTATTAATATTTAATATAAGATTTCTTCATAAGTCTGGGTTGGACTAGTTTTACTTTTGGCAAGAGTCAGCTTTCTTTAGCTGAGCTTAAAAATAATTTAATTGCTATTGATTAATTACTATTAGGTTGAGTCATAAATAGTTTTGCTTTTGTTTCTCAACATCAGTCATTCATTCAGACAGCTAAGTGCCATATGTGATACATGCTTGGGTGATCATGTTTTTTTCAGTTCATGACTAACTAGGCAGAAGATTTTCCTGCAATAGGTTGCCATTTTTTTCTGCAGTGGGCTGGTTATGAACCAAGGCTATATAATCCAATCTGTTCTGCTATTCAATACATAGCTGGAGGGAGAAGAGATGAATTAATAACTTTCCCAAAAGTATTTGTGTGTATGGGAATGCAACGAATTTGACTGGAATTCAAACTCAGTTATTCGATTTCTCATTCTGAGCTGATATTCATTGTACCATGATACACACATCATTTTCAAAAAATAAAGTACAATTATATTTTATTCAATCATATGTCCACCATTTTTTTATAATGTCTTTGTTGCCACTCATCACCCAACTCTTTGATATCTTTTGAGTAAAATTCTGCATTTTTGTTGTGAAAAACTTTTCAACAAAATCTTGAATCTGGTGTTTATTAGGAGAAATTTTTGCTTTCAGCGTTTTAAAGTGATTGGAAAAGATAATTAGTTTATGCAAGATTAGTTGAATATGGCCTTTGAGATAGAACAGAAAAAGAACAAGTTCAAAAATATTTTCCTGTCTTTGTGTTGTCATGAAAGAGAACATCATTTTTTCTTGAATCTATTCCCATTTCTGTTCAAAAACTAAGGTCTCTTAATGTACCCTTAATTTATTCTTAACTGTCATGTATGATTAGTAGTTGGTATGAAAGATTCAACTTTACAATTGAAATTACTTATTTCTCAACGTAATTGTAATCAAACTAATTTTGATTAATATTGCCTATCCACTGAAATTTAATTTATCTGCAATTACTTAGAATAATTAATAACTGCTTTGTACTGTGTTATTGATTGTTAACCATGGAAATATTATTTTTTAAGCTGAAAATACCTTGAAACACAGAAGAGTAAAACATTTTGGCTATGAATTTAAATATGGCATAAACAATGTTGATCCTGAAAACCCTTTGCCTGAAAGAATTCCAAAAGAATGTGACACCATATTGCTGCAGCTTCAACGACTTGGTCTCATCAGTCATTACCCTGACCAACTGACAATTAACCAGTATTTACCTGGACAAGGTACATAAAAAAAATGTTTCTTTTTATCATATATTTTAGACTAAATATATATCAAATACATCCTTTTATGCAATTAGTTTCTTTTTGAAAGAACTAATTGCATAATTATTTAGGAATTTTAAGTAGCATTCATTTTGGCTATAGGTGGTATAGTGCTTGTATAAGCTTGTAGATCTTGGTAAGAATATTCCAAGGAAAACACTGGCACAAAAGATTAGTGAAGAAACTTTGTAATCAGTTGGATTAATAATACAATAATTGTAAATACTGTAGTTAGTAAGACATGCAACACACTTTGTGACTATGTTCTTATGAGCAGAGGTCCTACTCATAGTGAGTGGAAGTGTCTGTGACCAACAATTTAGTGTAGGAAAGTTTGGTTGTCTTTCTACACAATAAAAAGGTAATGTGAAAGTAAAGTAGATAGATGAGGGTGCTGTTGTTTTGTTTTTTTTTTCCCCCAATCAGATGGTAACAAAACTAAAAATAGGCTATATCTGCAGATTGATCTATATCAACAGTCATATTTGGGATCAGTGAGAGTTCTGGTCTACCCTTGGTAAAAACAGCTGCACAGTTCCAAAGCCTCCATTTCATATTATCAACCACCATGTCAGGATGAGTAAATGAGTAAGGAGTTGGTAGAGGGAAGAACTGACATAGCAGAAGTTGTTCCAAGTATTACCTAGCCACTCAGACATCAGACAAAACCCTGAATAAAATATCTACACATAATATGGGAAACAGGATTCATGTTCTTATTCATGTGGCATTTTTCTTTCATTGTGTTACCATACATTACACTCTTTCGCTGCCTTACATAAACACTGATGAGGTCGAGGATTGAAATAGGATGTGAGGTGATGGAAAACAGTTTGAGTGATGATCACGTATAAACATCTTGCTGTACAGATTAAATAAATCCAGAGAGAAAGCACATTCTTGTTGTCTTCTTTTATATGCTTTGGTGTACTTGGTTCATTATCAGCATAAGCCAATAGAGATTGCAGATTATTTTTATACTCTTCCCATGTATATCAAATTGGTAAACAGGTAAAAATTTTTATATTTTACTTTCGTAGTATGATGCTAGGAGAGTAACTGCTGTGAAATGGTTAAGTTTAAATTTAATTGATTTTTTTTTATTCTTTATTTATTTTCCTGTAGACTTCTTGTGCTTTCAATCACACCATGTAGTGCTTCTGTTGTTTCAGTTTTATGAGGCTGGGTCACTAGCACAATCTTCAAGGTGGTTTGTCTTACAGGGCTTAAAAATTCTTAAACTGTCCTATTATTTACTCATAGATAGAAAAAGTAGATTCTTGCCTTTTCCAAAGGCATCAGTATAACATGAACTCAAACTGACTCAACTTAAGTTTGAATTTCGTGCCTTTAATCATTAAACTATCCCCTAGTTTTTATTATAAACTTTACTACTAAAATGTTTTTGTAAAATAAAAAAATGTTTTCACTGAAGATCACTTTAAAGAAGTGCCCAGTAAAGAACAAGTTTATGATGTTAGTACACTAAATTTGTCGATATTGCATAATCTCTTAGTGTATGCTTAGATTTATTTTAGATTTTAAAGCTAAAATGAAAAGAGAGGGCAAGGGTGACAATTCTTTTGATGATTTGAAGGCAATCAATTTTTGTTAATGTGTTTTGATGTATATGCATTGGAATTATTAACTTGTGAAATAATATCTTTTTCTTGCCTCCAAGAATTTGCTGATCATAAAATTTGTGTTGATAGATTGTTTAGACTAGAAAGTAACTTAATGTTGCAAAGTTTTATATATATATTTTCTATATGAGAAAGCCTGAACATTCAGGCATTGAATAATCTATTTGGTAAAAAACTTTGCACTTTAGCTGAGCATATGTAATCCTGTAAGTTAATATATATTATGGACTCTTTATGGACTCTCCTGTCGATTTCAACGTATGAGTGTCTAACTCAGTTAGACTGCCACACAAAGAATTGTTTAGAGGGGTGAAGGATTGTGTAGCACCATCCACACTTTTTGGAATCGCTGATAACAAACAATCGATGCAGAAGTTTGCCACAGATCACATGAACAGCAGACCTCAGTTATTTAACCCATAACTGGAGAGAATGGACAGATTAATACCTTTCCCAAGGGTACCAGTGTGCAAGTGAATACAGAGTGCTCGACTGAAATTGGAACTTGGCTTACCGATTTCTTCCTCCAAGTCAACATCCACCACTCCACAATGCACATCTGTCCATAAACACTTACAGCATCTGGTATTCCCAAGTGGTCACCCATCTAAGTACTGACCAGGCTCAATGTTGCTTAACTTCAGTGATCGAGCGGGAACCGGTGTATTCAACGTGATATGACCATTATATATATATATATATATATATATATATATTGTGTGTATTTTGACAGCATTATTTCATTAATGCAGGTTTCATTGAATAATATAGACAAGTTTTGTCTATTAAGCTTAGACCCGATAAAAAAAATCAACAATTACTGTGATTTTTTGTTGTCTTTCAACAATATCACCATCAAGTATATCAGACGGTACGAATGGATCCTATACAAAATTAATAGACAAAACTTGTCTATATTATTCAATGAAACCTGCATTAATATATATATATATATATATATATAATGTTCTTTTTTTTTGTAAACTTAAAACACTTTTATGCAGCCTTGTGGGTGATAAATTATTTTCCACCCTGTAACTCCTTTTTCATTGAAGAAACATTGCTGGCCGTTTACTATGTGCTATAACTCTGTTTCTATCTGCTATAATATTAAGTCTTGTTTAGTCACTTGCTGTGACATCTGTAAGAAATAGTGTGAAGTCTGACTCCAACAGGATTTTTTGACTCACTACAATTCTTTATTTAAGCATTTAGAATAGTTCATTTGAGTCAGTGTGTGTGTTATTTAATTCACAACTCTATGCAATTATTATCCTCATTCCTTTTGTATTCCATTTGTAAGGAGGAAGTTCCACTCAGCTTCTTTCTTAGAACTGTTACATTGTAGAACAGTCTCCTGAGAGGATGCTTCCTCAATCACTACAATCTTAACCTCTTCAAGTCTAGAGTCAACTGTTGTCATATATCCTACATATCCTCATAATATGCACTTCTTAGTTTCTGCCTTTATGTCCTTACAACAAACTTATTCAGTAACCTTCTACATTGAGTGGCTTTTGGACCATGTATTGGGTGGACAAGAGTATAAAAAGTTCTTCTTGTTTGTTTTCTATCATTCAATAATAATCAAAATCTTAATGAAACTCAGCTGCGATAAGCAATTTAGAAAGCAACATTGATTTTTATCTTTTTTTATTTTCCTTAACGAGTTACAATTAACTTTTCAGGAATCCCACCACATGTTGATACACCATCAGCTTTTGAGGATGGAATTGTTTCTGTTAGCCTGGGTTCACAGGTGAGTTAATTTATGATTTCAGTTAAGTGCTCATCAATCCTTTTTAATTAATTAAAAAAATAACATTCTAATACGAGTGTTAGCTGAAAAGTTCACAGACTGATCAAGATGTCCTCATGGAATGTGATCAAATGAGGTTTATTTTTCAACATTTATTTTTCCCCCTTGTGAGCCACACACTTCTTCCATTGGTGTTGCAGTGCTTGGATCCCATTGGTGAAGAAGCTTTCATTCTGTTGGTCAAAAATCATCACCAACAGATATGATGACGTTATCATCATTGTGATACTGATTCCCAGCCAAGTGTTTTTTAATCTTATGAAACAGATGATAGTTGGGTGAACCCAATTCAGGAGAAAGGGGTGGTAATCAATAAGTTCAAAGCCACAGTCATGCACAGCAGCCATTGCAACCAAGATTTGTGTACTAGGGAATTGTCTTTTGTCAGTTTTCTTGGGAATTTGGTCTTGATAGTCTTTTGTTACTGCTTCAGCAAGTTGGCATAGTACTCTCCATTTATGAATTGACCCTTTTGAAAATAGCCAATAAAGACAATGCCATTTGCATTCAAAAAAATTGAGACCATCATGTCTCCTTCAGATGAAACAACCTTGACTTTCTTTGGAGCAGCTGAGGAAGCATGTTTCCATTGCATGGATTGTCTCTGGTTCAAAGTAATGAACTCAACACTCATCTCGGGTTAAGAAATGTTTAAGGAAACCTGCTGGATCTGCCTCAAGCAATATCAGATTTTCCTGTGAGGTGATTAACCTCGTGCACTTTTGATCTGGTATCAGAAGACCATGGTACCCACCAAGCAGAAACTTTCATCAATTCATCGTACAGAATATTCTGAACTCTCTCACAGGGTATGCTAGTAGCATTGGTTATTTGCTTTATTGTCAATTGTCTGTCATCTATCACCATGTGGTGAACATGACCAATGTTTTCCTTGGTGGTGGCTGTGCCAAAACCTCCAAACCTTGGTTTATCTTCAGGACTCTTCCTTCCTAAATTCAGCTGCCCACTTTGAGTATTTAAAATTCTTTTTAAACTGAAAAATGTTAAGTAAAGCTTTCTTTTTACTTTTGTTATTATCCTTTTTAATTTTATTGTTAATGAAGAGTCCTTTATATTTTTCCTTATTGTTATGAAGTGCAGATTATTTTCCAACAAGATTTTTTGTTTATATGGGTCATTTCCGGTTTTGGGTCTGCATGTATATAGCAACAAAAAAAGTCATTTGTCACTCTAATTAGGAAACAACCATTTTTTTTTCTTTGATATAACTGTTTTTGTCATTGAATTTTATTCAGTAGTAAATATTTATGACATAGGTCAAATAAATTGATATTTAAAGATTCTTGATAAGATATAAAGAATAATTTACAATGTTATTGTTCTTGACATGCCATCTCAGCTTCATTCACTTTCCCACTTTTCTGTGCATTTTCTATGAATATGGTAATTGTTCTGATGAATTTTTCTCTATGGCACCTTGACTTTATTAATTTAAGCTTGGATATAACTGTAAATGCTATATTAAGAGTTTGTTTTTTCACACATCTCACTTGTGGAACTTTCTACTCAGCTTTTTGCTTCCCAGTCAACTTTGATCTTTAAAAATTTAAATGCAATGTTAATTCTTATCTTCTGTTGTCTTAATTTCTGTTCTTTTATTGTTCTTTCACCTTAAATGTTGTTTTTTCTTATATTCTCTCATACTCAGTCATCCCGTGTGTCTTAGTGGCTTTATTGCCTTACTTGGAGTGAAATGATTAAAAAAAGAAAAAAAAATCCTAAATTATACAGTAAACATTTAAAATCAAAATTCTATTGTTTCAAGCTCTAGACTTATTGGTCCATTCTCATACATGCTTTTCTATTTCTGTTATAAAAGCTTATTTTCATATTCAGTGATTATTTTGTTGGAATTAGTATTTGCAATGTATTTCAGTCTTGTGCATTTATTATCAGAATCTGAATTTATAAATTTTTAGTGTATAAAAATCATATTTCTTCTTTAGAGGTTGCTTTATATTTAGGCAGCATGTATATTGTTTATTGAATTTGATTGATAATTTTTTTTTATTGATTTTCTAATAATTATTTTCCTTGTATATAGATTAGAGAAACATTTCCTTTAACAAATTACATTTGTGTATGGACTAATTTCAAAACTCTTTTTGAAGTGCAAGATGATAACATTTGTGAAAATGTACTTTCAGAATAACCTATATTTGGAGTCATTGAATTTCCTCTAATGGTGAAGAATTATTTTTTTATTTACTTTTAATAACCACATTGTTAAAACTTGCTTGAAAAATTTTACCAAGAAAGAAAAAAAAAAGTTATCTAAGGGAGAAAACTCTAAAACATATTTACATAGGTTATCTTTCTTAAAAATCCAAGGGAAGTAACTTATTTTTCCGTTGGCAGATTACCTTGTATTTCGTGACAGTTTTTTTTTTTTTTTTTACAGATTTTCATTGATGTTTTCTCCTGTTTCTTTCTTTCTTTCTTTCTTTTTTTTCCATTTTCATTTTTAAAGTGATATTGTGAGATATTAGAGATTTTTCATTATCAGGAGTATAACGTTAATTGAAGAAATGGAGGGTCTTTGAATTTTTTTTAATTTGAAGCTGGTCTGCAATTAATGTGTATAAGGTCATTTATCTATTTTAAGTAGTTATGTTATGCTTATTTTTTTTTACAATTAAGTTTTTTGCTTTTAAAACAAAGTAAATATACTTTTATATTTTTAATAATATTTGCCAATGCTTTATTTAAAACTTCCAATCTCACTAAAAATATAACTGCTAAACTACTAAATGCATGTATACATATGTAAATAAAAAAGATATTGACAGATTAGGTGACCTGGGAAATAAGGAGTGGTTAGATTTAAACTACAACCAGAAAGTTTCTGTGACTTAAATGGAAAAGCAGTTGTTGTGCTAGCCCTATATTCTTTAAAAATGTGTATAAATTATGTAAATTATTATTATTATAATACTGAAGCTTAGACATTTGAAATTATTAGAAAATATTTTGATAGGATATCCTCAGAAAAAATTTCAACTGAACCGTCTCTAAAACAGATTTGTTTAATAAATGGAAAGATTTCTCAATTTCTAGTAATGTTAACCTTACTAAAATGTGCTTACTAGGTGACATGACTGTTATTAAATTGAAGAGAAAGGCAGATTGTTCTTCACAGGAAGGTTTTCTAGTTGAAAATGGATAACAAGAAATTCAGATAGAAGAAACAAGAGGAATTGTGTTTTCAGGTTTTTCTTGCAATTTTCCAAAAAGAAAATCTGTTTATTTTTGCCTACTGGCTTGAATATTCAAGAAATCTTGATATAAAACTGTGCAGATCTGAAAGATTTCGGGAGATCTCTGATGAGAGAAATTTCACTTAAAGGTACAATTTCAGCCTTGTCTGACTGATTGGTTCTTTGTAGCTTAGTTGGTGAGAGTGTACTGGATTTAGATGCCAGGTTCAAATCCTGCTAGAGACTGTAAGTTTTTCTATAATAAGATTTCTTGAGCAGTCAGGCTGGTAGATGAAAATAAATGTACTGTTTAATAAATAAATAGAGCATCTACTCTAATATGAGTATCCACTGAAAATAATGTTTGAAAGGTTTAACACTCCCATCAATTTTGTCATAGGATCCTACAATCTCATTCAGTTTTTATGTTTGTGTCATATATATAACACTTCAGTCTAAATAATGACCTCCATACAAGCCTACATATCATGCAACAGCGAAAATCTCAGGACATAGTAACAGAAATATTTGCTGAAGCTTTTTGCTGTTGTCTTTCAGCTCTTAACCAGTGACTGATTTCAAAATTTCTGATACCTCTCTGGAACAAATATCTCCAGTTATTTCTTTTCCAGGGCAACTTGCCAGAATTTAGTATGAGGCACATTGACAACTGAGAGGTTACTCTTTAGTTTGTCTTTATACTTGAGCCATGGCAGTCCAACTGTACTTTGTCTACTGTCAATACTTGAGGACCTTAGGTATTCTGTCATCACTCATCTTTGCAACATGACCATCCCAGCAAAGTTGGGACTGTGTTAGGAAAAGTCTCAATTCCATCAATGTTGCATTTTGTGAGAAAATCTGCATTGGACACCCTATCATCAAAAGTATAGCCACAGATTGTATAGAGATAACTTTTGTGGAAGACATTCAGCTGATTGAGATAGGACTTATCTGGGGTCCATTATTCTGAGCTATATAACAGTGTGGTCAAAATGGCTGCTTGATAAACCCTTATTTTGGTTTCCAATTTGATACCTTTCTCATGCCATAGTCAGTGGCAAAGCTTCCCAAATGCACTGGTAGCTTTGGTGAGCAAATTCATTATTTCATTTTCAAGGGATGCTTTTGCATTTATCTTACATTTTAAATTTGTAAATGGCTTTCTATACTTCAAGTACTTCCCATCGATCTGTATTGAAGTGTCTGGAAATTGATGAGCTGCTGGAGGTTGTCTGACTTCCTCAATTTGCTTTAGACAAGGAGGTGGCTGATGGATTACCTCTGTTTTCTTTATGCTAATAGTAAGGACAGAAACTTTGCATGCAATAAAGAAATGGTTGACAAGTTCTTAGGTTTCCTCTTGGGATGTTGCCACAACTACAGCATTATCAGCAAACAGCAGATCATGAAAAAGAAGTTTTTTTTTACCTTTGAATATAATATATATTTCTTAGTTGGTCTGTTCTCATTTGTTAATCTTTGCTTTTCTTTTAATTTCAGAAAGCAAATATCAGGAGTTTAGATATGGTACTTTAGATCTAATGTTTAATTCTAAAGCTGATAACATTTTTTTTTTCTGCTGGTATAAAAATATTTGGTAATGTAAAGATTTCTCTTTCTTGTTAAATTGTTATTTGTAAATCAATAAATGTTCAAGATATTGCATGACTTGTTTAATTGCAAAATATATCTGCATAGAACAGTAAGGTTATCTTACATTGTCTGGGAAAATGACATTAATGTTTTTCTAAAAATAATAATCATGAAGATTGTTTTGATTTTTGTTTTTGTTTTGATATAAGTAGAATAATATATCTTTGTTAGTCAGAAATAAAACTAGTTGCACATAACTAAATTGTTTAGCTGTGTCAGCAAAGGTAAATTATCCTGATCATTTTATCATGAATCTTTTATATGGAAAGACAAACATAGGTGATCAGTTAAGGTGTATAAGCTTAATGTTTTTAAATTTGTTTTTATTTTTAAAACAATTTGCTCCAAGCTAGTTGATAATGCTGCTAAGATGCAAGGGGCTACTGTGAGTGAAAGAAAATAAGATTATAGAAGGAACTGGAAGCACAATCCTGGAAGCAGGGGAAAAACTTTTACTCCTGTTCAAAAGACCAGGGAGGAGTGTGAACTGGATGATAGGCAAACCTGTCTACTCCTATTAAGGAAAAATAAATAAATAGTAAATAAAATTTCAGAGTTCAGGTGGACATGTTAGAGATATAGCATTGAAGTGAGCTATAGAAGGCATCAGAGACCCATCCTAAACAGGAAACGGAGAAAAAAAATTATACTCTTATTCAAAAGATTGGGAAGTTGTGTGAACTGGACAATAGGCAAACCTATCTGCTTCTGTTGGGGTCAAAGAAAAAATGTACAAATAAATAATAAATAAAATTTCAGAGTTTAGTTGGAGATGTTAAAAGTAGACTTTAGAACAAACTGAACACGTAAACCTACACAGGAATTGTATAGGATATCAATTTTCTCTCTTAGAAACTAAGTTCTGTCAGTCAGTTAAGTGCCATACGTGATACATGCTTTGGGCGATCATGTCTTGAAGAGACATGACTGACTGGGCAGAAGATTATCTTGCACTAGGTTGCTGTTGCTTTCTGCAGTAGACTGGTTGCCAGCCAAGGCTATAGAATCCAATCTGTCCTATTATTTAACCCATAACTGGAGGGAAGTGATGGATTAATACCTTTCTCAAGGGTATTTGTGTGTAAGTGAATGCAAGCAATTCAACTGTAGTTTGAATTTGGCTCCCCTATCTGTCGTTCCAAGTTGATATCCACTGCAACACGACGAGTGAAATTAACAAGGAATGCTAACACTAAGCATGATTATCAATTAACCTCATATTTTATTTCAATTTATTAAAGTGTAATAGTGGAGTGGGGCAAGTTTTGATAGAGAAAGACTGATTATGAGAACACTTGCATTTTTTTTTTTCAAGTCACTTGTCTAAGAGCATTGAAAATACGTTTTAGTTGATTTTAGAAGGCATTGTTCAATTCTACCAGCAAATACTAATGTGATTGTTAGATGTATCAATTTTAATTAGTTTTTTTTTTTTCAACTAAAAAATAAAGTAATTACTGTTTTGACTGAAACATAAGTGGCATAAGTAAATGTAAGAGGGTAAGAATAAAAACTTAATTCAATGATGTCAGACTTGAGCAACATAAAAAAAAGACATATTCAAAGGGGAGATAGAAAAGTCTGGTATAGTATACTAAATCTTGAGAAAGAGACAAAGTTCAAATGGTAGATAGGGAATTTGCTTGAAGAAAAAGGAAACTGAAAAAGTTGTATATATTATTTTATCAGGAGTTTATATCAATATTGATTTTGTCATATAGGCTACTTTATTCAGCAGAGAGGGAATTGGAGAACATCCTATTTTATCTACATTATATATGGTTTAAAAATGATATTGTCAAGTTGTGGGTTGAGTCAATCAATTTATTAACCACCATATTCAGCCACTTCTCTGGAAAAGACCTTACTCTTTCAATAGAAGAAGGCTGTAAATTAGTTTGTCTAAACTGTTTTACTTTTTTGCAGCAAATAAGTGTCATCTGGAACAGTCATACTGGTGGGAATTTTTCAATTTATAAAATGATGGTAATGGTGAGAATAGCCATTTTCTCATAAGGAAACAGTTGACATTCATTGACCAAGCAGTCAGTGCTACTGTCAGTTGAAATTAATCTTTCTTTTAGGAAAATAGGTTTCTCAAGTTCACTGTTGTCGATATTTCTAATACTGGTGGGGATTTCCTTTCTAACCTTTTGTTTGAAGTAGTGTGAAAAGTCAGCATCTTGATTGTGTTATTATCTTCTCTTCCAGTTACATGTGTTATCCATTTTAGTTGATGCTTTTGTTGAAAGCCCTCAAATGGTTTCTGATATTTGTTAAGATTCTTTGTAGTTCTGTAGTGCCAGTCTATGAGAGATAACAAAGGAAAGTCCTTTTTAAGATCTATAGGATTCATTCACTTGAGTTAGTTTAACTAAATATTCTGTCAAGAATTTTTATAGAAGTTTAAACATTGTGGAGCAAAATAATTGTGCTATTAAAAAGAAAAAAAAAAAGTGCACCCTACCAAATAAGAACTGTGCCTTGTGGGGTGGAAGAATTGAAGAAGATAATTTAATCATACCAGCACTTATATTTTGTACACAAGAATACTAATAAAAAAACTGAGAATAGTCTGAACAACTCATGGAATTCTAATGTCTCTTGACAAAATTATTGACAATAACGCCACTGGTTAAAAAAATGTTGTCCTTTTAATAATTTCAAGGTTTGTTTTGAAATAAATGTTACTCCTTATTTTAGGTTGTTATGGATTTCCAACATCCTGATGGGAGACACAGAAGTGTTGTTTTACCTAGCCGAAGTGTCTTAATAATGACTGGTGAATCTCGTTATGTGTGGTCCCATGGTATCACTCCAAGAAAATCAGACATAGTTCCTGTGTCTGGTGGTGCTCTCACTTTGGTCAAGCGGGAAACAAGGACTTCTTTTACTTTTCGGAAACTTGTGAATCCAGCTCACCAAATTCCATGTCAAGGTAAGCAAAATTATAATTTATTGGTTTGCAACATTTAAACACTTTATAGATTTTGTTTTCCCATACTACCTCTGTCCTTTGATAGTCACTACATTCAATCTATGGAATTTGTATGCAGATGTAACACCTTTTCTGGGACAGAGGTAGTAATTATTAATAGCTATATATTTATGTAACCTGTCATGTCATATATTAAGTAAATATGTCAAAACCTTTATTAACTCTATTCATTTTTGTCCCAGCTTATGCTGAGATCGGTTTAGAAGGATGTTCTGTCCCATGTGAGTTCAGTTATTTACAATTAGAAATGTCAGTACAAAGTTGAATATATAGGTAGAACTAATCAGAGGTTGGTGCCTAGAGTAGATCTGTATATATTGGCTAAGATCTGTCATGGGATATTTGATAATTTGCATAACCTGGTTAATATTTCAGGTTCAGCAATTGTTGGACACTATGAATAAAACTGGTGTGTGGTCTGTTGTTTCTTTAAAGGGATTTCTTTACCATAATCAGCAGGTAGAACGCCAGTTATCATTTGAAAATATTGGAGGTATTGTACATTAAGTCTAGGCAGCCTTCCTTCTGTAAGCAGAAGGAATGGCTGTTGGACTTTAATGTAATAATTTTGTGGTAATATATGATATTTTTGTTTGTCCTCAATTATCTCTGAAGAGCAAAGATGGAAAACGAGTTAGCTTCTTTTTTGTTATTTGCTTTTTTTTATTGTTGACATTGTTTTGATTGACCTCTTTACAGTGACTTATTTTATTATCCTTGTTAGTCGTCTTCCTGTTTGGTCTGTGTTTTTTAAATATGCAATTTTTACCATGTCCATTTTGATAATATTAATAAAGCATTGTAACCGCCATAGATTATTTATATATTCACTACATATATTGATTCAACAAAGTAAAAGCTGATTTAGGAAGTAAGCAGATATTAAAATTTCTATTGTGCATTTAGCTTGTGAATGAGTGGATGTAATATGAATTTAAAAAGTTGATCACTTAATACCTATCTGCTTTTGAGAAAATTTATACAAAGTATCAAATCAAACAAACAAAAAAAAGGCCTATTGAAAGTTTGTTTGTTTTTGAGGCTTAACGACCTATCAATCTTTATGGGATCATTTAAGGTCATAACCAATGATTTTGGGTAAGGTTATTTTATTTTTACAACATTTTTCTTTTCATGATTCATTGGGATTTGTTTTTAAGAGCAGCGTCCCCAAGTCCTACCCTTGTTATTTCACCCATAACTGGAGGGAATGGACGGATTAATACCTTTCCCAAGGATACCAGTGCTTAAATGAATGCAGGGTATTCAACTGGAATTCGAACTCGGCTCACCGATTTCTCTTTCCGAGCCGATATCCACTGCACCACAACGCACATCCATCACTATACACTTACAGCACCTGGTATTCCCAAGCGGTCACCCCTCTAAGTACTGACCAGGCTCAACGTTGCTTAACTTCGGTGATCGAGCGAGAACCGGTGTATTCAACATGATAGGCCATAAGCCCTCCTATTGAAAGACCTTATAATAAGTGCAATGATCTTTCCACTGCCATCCTACAAGGTATGGTCTTAGGCAGAAGAAGATAAGGCAGACAGGAAAAAAAAAGGGCTGTCAAAGTCACTGAATGAACTGGAAGATCATTCACAGAGACCTAGACATTGGCATGCAACCAACAAATATGGCGGGAGCTGGTCAGGTGCTCATCGTCACAGCTACTCTACAACCACATCTGATCATGGAACTAATAGGCACACATAGTGGATATGAAGGCTAATTGTAATGGTCTTGATAAGTGTTGATCTTGGTGCAAGAAAATGGTTGTCATTCTATGCGTAAATGAAAATTACAATAGTAACATAAGTTCTTGAAAGTAGAATTTAATAGTTAACAAGTAAGTTTTAGCATTCAATCTCGGCATTGAAAATCAGGAAGAAAGAATTTTCTGTATTAGTTAGGAATAAATGCAAACAAAGGCAATAAATGATTATAACATGAAATAGAATATCAAAAGAGACAAAAGTGAAAGTTTTTTATTTATATATATATATATATATATTTTTTAGAAAGCAAATCCGTTCTTTATTGGTTAAAAAAACAAAAAGTCATCGATATGTTTTCTTTTTAGAACCTTAGGCAGTTAAGTACAGACATATAGAGACGTTACTGGTTAACACCCACTGAAATATGAACAAATTGCAGAATATATCGGAGCAGAAAAAATTCTGTAATTAAAATATTAAAAATTGCCCTTGGCTTTAATGAACCTATTTATAGGGAACTGAACAAATATCAAGTGATCTTTTCTTTTGATGCTGTCAAAAATTGCACAAACTCTGCTTGAACAAATTGGTATTTTTCAGAATGTCACTCATTTTTTCAAGTATTGACAGAATCCAACACATTATGAGGTTTAGCGCCATGGTGATGTCTATCAAAATTTTGAAAGTATTTTTGTACATGTATACTAAAATATGAAAATTTTCCATATTTTGAATCATGTTAATCAAAACGAGGGAAATAAATTCAATGTAAGCAATCAAATAAAAAAGTCAAGTGTGGAAGGATGGAAGGAAAGGTGACATTATAACAAGCCCATACTGTGGGAGACCCTCAATGGTATATGTGAAGCAGTTTAAAGAATGGTGAGTGCAGTCAAGTAGGAAAAGAAGCAGTAACACTCATCAGCAGGCAGATTAATAACTTTTAAGTTCTTTATTTAGTGGGTAGTGTGTACTTGAACTTGATAGAAACTGGGCAAGCAATAACTAAGCAGTACTAAATAAGAACTATACAAGATATCCCTAAACATCATCAACAGGACAAGAACAATTCACCACAGTATATTAAATAAAAAGTTTAATAAAAATTCTCTGAAGGTCATTCAGATCAACAATCGCCTGATGAAGGCCACAGGTACAATGGCCAGAACATTGTGATAACAATAATAAAGACAGGGACAGTAGTCCACATGCAAATAATGATAACTCTCAGAAATTCAGATAAAATGTTTAAAGAACTGTTCTGACCACAACCTTATGCAGACCTGTATTTGCATTACAGAAAATAGTGAAAATTTACCTACTGTTATGAAACATTGAGACACAACCTATATTGTTGTTATTCTAATTTTGAGTATATGAGAATCTTTGCTTAAAGAATGTTCCCAAGTACACCAATTGCATGATTCATAATACTGTATATTGGACATAAGAATGCAACCAATTAAAAATATGAGTGGTGTTTCACTAAAATGACCCCCAAATAATTTTGTGTTGGTGTATGAATGAAAATATCAAATTTCCAGTCAAGATGGTGGTATAATGAAATTTGTTTGAAAGTCTATGGTAAACATGTCTTGGATTTTGGTACCAGCTCCTCTGCTACTGCTAACATCTTTGTTGTTACCAGTTGTTCTTTGTACTTTTCTTTCCTTCTGAAAAATATTTCCTACTGATTATTCCTAATGAATTAAAGGAAAACAGATTTGAATTGATTAGTAAATCATATTGAATATCTTTGATCTTTATTCTTTTAGTGTTATAATTATGTGAACTTAGTTGAGAATATTTGAATAAAACCTGTAAAGAAAGCATCTATTAATATTCTACAAACCCTGCCTTTTTTTATATATCAGAATTAAGAAAGTCAGTGTCTATTTACTTTATTTGGAGGTTGCATTATGTTGCAAATTATCAATGTATGGTTTATCCATATGTCTATTGAAGTGTTTATTGAGGTGTTCAGTTACAAAGTACAGACTGTTCTTTAAAATTTGTTATCTTGATAGGTTTAAGCTTTTTTATTTTTCTCTTTTCTAAAAATAAGACTTTGTGGTGTTTGTTCCTGGTAGATAAAGAGCTGTTATCTTCTAACATTACAAAGAAATGTTTGTCAAAAAAAAAAAAAAATGTTTCAATTTGCAGAGGAGTGAAGCAGAATTTTTCTATTTTTGGACAAAAATCTTCAAAGATCATAAAACCTTTACTTTGGATAAGGGCACTTGTATAAAAACTAATAGAAAAATTGGATAAAATATTTTTTTTAAGAAAATGTATTTGCCATCTCAAAGTTTTATGTATTTAATCCTATTTGAAAAATTAATTTTCTTTTACAAAACAGGGATGGAAAATATCAATAAGAAATATAATATTTATAAAAATTAAACAATTCAATCCTTATGTCAATGAAATTGTTGTCTCAAATGTTAAATATTCAATTTCACTGTTTTCTTTTTTTTCTCTTTTTGTAAATTTAGGTTGACAACCTAGTGATTTTTTTTTTTAATAAGTGACTTCAATATATTTCATTTATGATGACAGATATATTTATATTTTATTAAAGAAATAAGTGTGTAGCTTATTGTTACACATTATGAAATAGTAATAAAAAAGCGAAGCAGCTGGTTTCGCTTCCATTTGTCAGGCCTCTATAGGAGATTTAAATTAGAATTAAAATAAAGTGTGTCATGGAAAATGAGTGGTTGGGTGATTATGAATGTAGAGAGCTAGAGGCTAATAATATCGATCCCCAACAATTCACGCTGTTTGCACAGTGAAGGTTTGCGGGACTCAATATATAAAGCCTCTAGCACCTTAAGATGGAATCAGGGCACAACAGTGAACCAATCTTCACTAAAATTCACTGCAAACTTTTTATTCTTTAAAAGGTCATGTTTTATTTTGTATACTGTATCCCTTCAGGGTATAGGCAATCATGGCTCTTCACAAATTCCTGTCCTTTTTAACTCTTAGTAATGTCTTTTTGCTATCTTTCCTAAATTTTGTTCTAGTAACCATTTGCACAAGCTTGTCAGATAGCTCATTCACTACTTTCCTTTGTGCCTCTTGCCTTCATTATGTCCTGTAAGTGTCATATTTTTTAAACCCTCTTTTCTCATTATGTGTTCCAGAAATATCAAATGTCATTTCAATTTTCCTTCAAATTTTGTCATTACTCATATATTTAGTCCATGTCTATGGTTATATTGTGTTGAATACACCGGTTCTCATCCGATCACTGAAGTTAAGCAACATCAAGCTTGGTCAGTACTTAGATGGATGTCCGCTTGAGAATACCAGGTGCTGTAAACGTAAGGACCAAGAATAGTCCACCGGTCCTCCAGGTTTGGGGGTTGGGTGCAGGGCTAACAACCCTGCCCCATAAAAAAGAAAAACACTTTGTTACGGAAACAGTAACAAAAAGTTACTGCTCTACACACCATTGGATGTATAAAGGGTGAGATATATATATTCTTAACATCTTTCTGTAGAAACCACATTTATGTTGCTTCAAGTCTCTTCTTCATCTATGAGGAGATTGTCCAGTATTCACTTCCATGTAGGGGAACTGATATTACATAACACTTCAGCCCTATTTTCTTTGTACCTAATTAAATTTTCCTGTTTCTTAATAATTTGTTTAGCTTTTAGAAAGCATCTTTCACTATTCCCTTATACCTTTGAATTTTGCTGTTGCATCTTCTGTCCTCTGTCAAGTCACTTCCTAGATATTTACATTTTTGTACTGGATTTTGGTATTTCCAATTTGTAATTTACATGTTGGTCAGTAACTTTTGCTAACAGCCACACATTGTTTCTTGTAATTGATGCTCACTCTTTTTTTCTTACTTTCTTTTACTACCGTCTGTAAGAGTTCTTGTCATTTTCTATCTATCTTCTATCAACACCGTGTCATCTATTTTCTTTTACTACCGTCTGTAAGAGTTCTTGTCATTTTCTATCTGTCTTCTATCAACACCGTGTCATCTATTTTTTAATGAATCCATTTTGATAGTGGAATGTCTTTTTATTTTCTCAAAAATTATGTAATTCTTTAACAATTTTTTATTTAGTAATCTTGTATGTGACATAGATCTTGCTTAAACTTGTTAATTTTCGTGGCTAAAATATTGATGTATTTATACACATACCTGTTTATTCTGCATTTCTGCAAATATACATATATGTAGCTCTATTTTTATACATATTTGATTGTATGAAAAGTGTGTTGAAAAGTTATCAGCTCAAGTTTGATACCTTTCCAAAATATTGATGTTAGGTCAGTTGGATAGAGTTTTGGAAGTGTGTTGAACTCACTCTTATTGGTACAGATATTTGTTTATTAATATTGTATTTCTATCTTGTTTTGATTGTTATGTTTTTTTCTATTATCTTTGCCGTGTTAAAGCAAGTAGCCAGAATGTGATGTTTGTAACAGTCCTTGTTCATTTTCAGGGCTTGAATATTATTTAGCAGCATTTACTGTTTTTCTTTTTGTATTTTTCCTTGTGTTGTGGTAGTTGAGAAAATTACATTCAGAAAGCAAAAATTATAATAATGATTTTTATTTTGATACAAAAATTTCAATAATATAGATATTTGCTGATCTTCTCTTAGTTTGACACAAGGCCATGATAATGCAGTGGATCGTGAAAGTAACCTGCTAATTATTGCTTTAAAGCAAGTGTTTGAGAATGTATAAGAGAGTACAGAATAATTTCATTCTATGAACAAGAGATGATGTCATTTTCATAGATGAATACTAATATTCATGGTCCTTCCCAACTTTCTTTACTTTTACAGGAAGTAAGGAATTTTTGTTACACTGATTCTTTATACTTTTGTTTGGTTTAATGTGTAAGGCAGAATCAATGACCTTTGAACATGACCATTAAAGTGCCTTGTCTCTGTGGATCTGCAGGTAGGCATTTTTCAGATTTAGAAGTGACACATTGGCTCCCTGCTGTCGCCATTTTCTGAGTTTCTCCATCCAGACATCCGCATTGGCAGTAAATGCCTTCACAAATCCATTAAATCTCGTGATAGTTGAACACAGAGCGGACCTTCTGCTTATGTTCTTGAACAACTGCCATTAAGGGATTCAAACCTTTGGGTGGGCCAAGTTCTTCCTCGGAGTACGCTACCAACCATCTGTTGTGCTGCCACAATGAAAGCTCTTTCTCATACATGGCCTGAACATGCTTGGGCACCTCGTACTGCTGTACTGTATTCTTCAGTGTACTTCCTCAAAATAAGTTTCACCTAATTCAGTTAAGTGCACGCCTCCTAGGCTTTTGATTGCGTCAATCCCAAGAAGGAGGTCAAAGCCCAACAATTGTCCATCTACAACCAGTGCCTCAATGTCCGCAGACCTGACCTGTCCGATGTCCAGCTTGATCCTTTCGAACACATGGCATATTAGGGTTCTCCTGTCAGCTGTTATTACTCCCACACTCATCTGCCTCCAAGAACAGCATACATTTTTTGCTCACCAGCATCTGTGAGCATCCAGAGTCCACCAAAGCCAGTCTGCCTGAATGTCAAATCGTGGCTCCATTTATCTTTCTCGGGCCAACCACGATTTGCATACATGTAAGCTTTCTTTTTTGGTTCTTCCGTGCATGTGCGCTGTCATGCCAGGCTTTGCTGCAATGTTGCTTGCCTTGTCTAGCACCCGTTCTGCACTTACAGAAGATGCAGGCAACCTTAAGCCTCTTGCTTCATCTAAGACTGTGTTCACCACAGAGTCTTTATCATTTGAAATGAAAATTTTAGACCTCACTGCTGCCAGTCTGTTGATATTATTGTGCTGTAAATTGTTTATTAAAATTACCAATGCAAAACTTTACTTTTATTGCCTGGGGAATGATTGCTATTATAAAGAGTTTAGTAAGTTTCCTCCAGGGAATGACTCATAAAATTCCAAAACATTTCTTGAACAAATTATCAAATTACTAGATTCTAAAATATTAATTTTCCTCAGAAGAAAAGATTTTGTTCTAAAAAGAGTCTCTGATATTTCCTTTTTATTCTTATGTCTTTTTTTTCCCACTTTCTTTTTTATTCCAAAACGTTTCTTTTAGAGTTTTTAAATTCAATCAGTATTCCTTGTAAATACACATCATTAAATAAATGCATATATTTACAGTGCTGATTTAAAAAAAAAAAATATGTTCTTGGCTTGATTTACTTTTCAAAATCAGTATTTCAATGACCAAGCATTAAAGTACTTATTTTGTGAAGTGGGTTGGGCTGAGAACATTTTATCACCCCCTTGTACAAATACAGATGTGCGCACATGCACACACACTTGTGTGTTTATTTTTATGTGTGCGTGGATAAAAGTAAACTTTTAAACAAGATTTATTGAAATTTACCAACTAGGTCTGGCTTTATTTTTAATTATATTTTTCCAGTTTCTGTATAAACTGTTGTATATTCATAATCAAATTTAATGGGGGTCTGTTCAAACAAACTCCTGTGCATGCATGCATACTATTGCATATATCTATCTATATAACATAGTGATGATCCACGTATACTGTCTTAATATGTATAGGAAAAACTACTAAAAAGTTATAAGTTTAAAAATGTATTTTTTTGACAGTATTTATTTATTTCTATTATTATATTTGATATTTCAGACCGTCCTTGGCCTTTCATCAGAAACAAATGATTTTAAAATTTAAATTAGAAACGTTTTTGCAAGAGCGTTCGTCCAAGAGATTTTAGTTCTACACACTCACGCAGAAAGAAAGAAAAATACTGGATTTGAAAATTAAATACATATAGGCTAGGGTTAAATAGGGACTTAGGTGTTTTGAATCTTTATAAATATTTCAATAGTTAAACATTTTTTAGATACAATTAAAAAATTTTCTCTAAAACAAAATGTATAAGTATTATTAAAGATAGGTTTACATTTACAAATATTAAAAAAATCTGTCACTTTTTGCATCACGTGATGTAAACAATCTCTCCACGAATGCTCATCGCAAAAACGTTTCTAATTTAAATTTTAAAATCATTTGTTTCTGATGAAAGGCCGAGGACGGTCTGAAATATCAAATATAATAATAGAAATAAATAAATACTGTCAAAAAAATACATTTTTAAACTTACAACTTTTTAGTGGTTTTTCCTATATATATATATATATATATATATATATATATATTGCAAATCACCTGAAGACACCACATGGTAGAAATCTAGATCATGATATAACTCGTTTACAAATGAAAATATATATGTATATATATATATATATTACTAGATACTCTATACCTTTGGCCTTGTGCCACATCTAAGTGACACTTAGTAAATCAACTAATATATATAATCATTTTGGTGTTTACTGCTTTGTTCATTAACTTTCAAGCATTTGTTCTTTCTTTTTCTATATTATCTTTTACCTAGCCATCTTTTTTCTTAACCACTTTGTTTTTCTCACTCATTCTTTCTCTTTTTTTCTCACACATTTTCTTCTTTTTTCTTTCACCATTTCTATTTTCCCACTTATATTTTCTTTTCATTCTCTTTTTTTTCCCACTCTTTCTTTTCTTCCTTTTCTTTCACTCATTCTTTTATGCTTTTATTTTTTCCCATTGATTCTTTCTTCTCTTTCTCATTTTTTCATTCATTTTTTCTTGTTTTTTTCCTTCAATCTTCTTTTTGTCTTTTTCTATTTCTCTCTTTTTATCTTCTTTCTCCACATTTTCCCCTTCTCACTCTCTTTTTCTCTTCACTTTTATTATATTCTGCACTTGCTAACTATCTCAGATGTAATTACCACTATACTTTGAAGTTGTTTGTGTTAGGCAGGTCCATTCCATTGTTTGTATTAACTCAACTTTCTATAGAGTTATTTTTAGCTCAAAAAACATTAAAAACATTCTAGGAATGGTCTGCAATTAACTAGAAAGCCCTGGAGCATTTGAGTTGCAAGTTGAGTTATCAAAATCAGAAGTTGGAATTTCCAGTGGGATCATTAAAGCTGATTTCACATTGTTGCAAAATCTTTGTTATGTCTGCAAACCATTTCCTTCCTCTAATTGCTTCTTCTTATGTTATTCTGTAATGAAAAATTCTTTTTTTATAAAACTTCTTCACTGCAACAATGTTCTTAAAAATAGCTTGATAATTACAGCCTGGGACTAGAGATGATTTCCATTACTGGAGAGATGAAGTTCATTAACTTTACCTGATGTTTAATAGCATTTATTTATACAAAGGAGTTTCCTATAAGTAATACAGTTATCATCATTAATCCCATAACCAGGTATGGTTGTAAGGTTGCTGCACAATTGAACATCTGACCACTACCTTCCATAAGTTGAAAGCCAGGGAGTTATTCATTCATATGTAGTGTATCTTAAGTAATTAGACTTGGTCAAACTACAGACATATGTCTGTTCATTCCATTAGGGGAACATGCTGCCCTGGCCATTGACTTCACTCTAGAAAGCCCTCTGTCCATCAATGTTAAGTCATCACAGCACTGACAGTCTACATATTGGAATAATGTGTCACTGTTGACACTTGTGTTCGAACACCGATCTCTAGGGAGTAAACACAGTTGACCTTGTTCTCAAGTAATTATTGGGACTGTGCTGCTGGGATCACATGACACACGCACACACACATTTATATATATATATATATATATATATATATATATATGTGGGTATAAAGTAATTAGAGAGCGTTGAGTCGGAGAAGGATATGTGTCTGACACAGTATTGTTCGAAAGTGTAATTATACTTGTATCTGTGATTTTAAAGTAGAAGTTATAAAACTAATGTTGAGTTTCGTTGAACCTAATAAGGTTTGTTAACCCTAGCAAGGTTACAAAAGTGACGATGAGGATTCGAAACTTATGCAACATTACAAAAGTGGTGACAAGGAATCATTTCAACTTACACAAAGAATCATTTGAGCTTATATGAGGAAACTAAAATTATTCTACAAAAGAATTTAAGCAGAGTATATACCCTTGGGAAAAGTATTAATCCGTCTCTTCCTTCCAGTTATGGGTTAAATAGTAGGACAGATTGGGTTCTATAGCCTTGGTCGGCAACCAGTCTACTGCAGAAAGCAATGGTAACCTACTGTGGGATAATCTTCTGCCCAGCCAGTCATGTCTCTTTGGAGACATGATCGCCCAAGCGTGTATCATGTATGGCACTTAACTGACTGACTGATAGCAAATATGAAGGAAGTAAAATCTGTCATGACGCAAATGTTGGTGCTACAGAAGCAACAACTAGAACAACAGTTACAGCAACACAAAATACAACAGCAACAATTGCAGCAACAAAGACAGCAACATGAGTATCAACTGCTACAACAAAAACAACAGAAGTTTTTCGAATTGTAGACAAAAATGATTGAAGAAAAACTAAATTCATTCAGGCCAGATGCTGCTGCAAATTCAATAAATGAATTTCTATGCAATCTGGAAGAAGGAATGACCTTTCCAGCCTATTACAGAAGATATGAAAGGATCTTCAAAAGGGATTGTGCTTATTGGAACGATAATAAGAAAGTTCGTTTATTATTAAGAGAATTGTCCATTGCTGAACATGAAAAGTATGTGAACTATATTTTGCCAAAGAAACCAGGTGAAATAAACTTTGATGAATCAGTAGTAACTAGATAGGGCTTCATTGTTTAATGCAAGATGGTAATGTCTAAACTTGGTAAAGTGTGACATTGCAGATTTTGCCACTTATGCAGTAGTTGTGAGAAGTTCATTGAATAACTCCAGATTTATTTAAATGTCTCATATTCGTACAGGGTTTAATTGCTAATAAGGACGTGGAAATAAGATCCAGGATACTTGAAAAATTAGAAATGGATCCAAAATTAACTCTCCAGAAAATAGCGGAAGAATGTCAGCGTATTGTGAACCTAACATTAGATAACGTAAGGACTGAGGAAACGGACATTTCACAAGTACATAGCGTCTGACCATCTAAGAGGGAAAAAAACTATAGATGTTCCTCAATTCCTAACAAAACATTAAAAAAAAGGAGATGAACAACAAAAAATGCTTCAAATATGGGAGATTAGGCCACAAAAGTACTTGTTGCAGATACTAAAAAAAAATAGAGGAAAAATAAAATGTGTGTAAACATGATAAATACATAGAGTAAGGACAAAAAGCATAAAATTAACAAGACTTTGAGTGAAACATCTCAAAAGAGGAAATTTGTTTTTATGGACATAAACAATGAAAAAATTAAATTACAACTGGATAAAGAATCTGATGTCACTATCATAAATGAACAGACATGGAGAAAAATGGATAAACTCAGTTTATTAACTTCTAATAAAGTTGTGCATGAAGTTTCAGAAAAAAAATTGAACTTTTTTGGGTGAATTTACCTGTAATATTTCTTTTGTTGGAAAAACCAAGAAAGCAGTGGTGTTTGTAATAAAGAATACTGATAATTTATTTGGAACAGATTGGACTGCATTATTTGATCTTCCAATTAACTTTTTTTGCAACAAAATATTGTTACCTCCAGTACTAATATAGCAACTGAAAAATTACAAGAGGAATTTAAAATGAGTTTTCCAGAAATTTTCTCTTTCCCTGTCTACACCCTAACTATTTTTGTGCTCATTATAAATATAAGACAGAACATGTTGATTGATTCTTATTTCTAACTCTGACTAGTTCTATTTATATTGTCAATGTTACACTGACATTTAAAATGGTAAATAATCTAATATGATGAGAAGGCAGAACATTCTTACAAATCACTGTTAAAATCAGTTCGTTAGAAGAGGCAACATGTGGTTAGAATCCAGATAACCATTTTTTATACTATATATATATATATATATATATATATATATAGTGTATTCCTAACTATATATCTGTACAATTAGTCAGAGGTTTGGAAATGTGAATAAATCAACATATGCTGATGAGTATTTATAAAGGGTAAATTGTTTTTTTAGTAAATATATCTTTTCTTTTAAATTTTTCCAATCGTATGATTATGAAAATACTATCTGGAAATGTAAAAATGTATATGGGATCGCTTACATTATTTATATTTAAGCTATTATCTTTATCTTTGTTATCATCATCACAATATTTTTAGCCATTGTTCCTTTCAGTTTTTTTAAAATATATATTGATCTACAGAGAATTCTGAACTAAACCCTTTATTTAATTTATGGGGGTAGACAGTCCTTATTCCACTGCACTTGTCTAAAGATATCATTTAGTTTTTATTTTTAGTACTGTTCTATTATTGCTTGCCTGTTTCCACTGAGTCCAAGTACACATTGCCTGATCCTGAGCTTGAACTAACAATCACTATGTCACCAAATTCATGAAACAAATTTTTAATCTTTTGGGTCATTGTCCTGTATATGTGAGTTTGTGTAGTAATGGCTATACTCACTCTTTTTTTCTAATATGTTTGTTAAGAATGCTATGTTTTATCTTTCGGTATCTCTAACAAAAATGTTATTTTAAAACTCATGAAACTAAAATAAACTCATTAAAACTAATAGCTAGAGTGTCAAATTTTATTATTTGTTTTTCTATCCAGCCTTTTCTGTTTCCTTTCCTTGACTTTTTACTAATTTTACCAATGATTATAAATGAGTAGCTACTAAGTAAAAGAAACAGACTTTTCCAGATAAACACTTTATTGTGACTGAAGTGAAGAGGCTACTTGAAAAAGTGACAATCAAGCCAAACACTTTCCCTTGGCGTACTTAAGTGTTAGTGACTATGGGTGAGCAGCACAAGAAATAAGTTGATTATTCTTAAACTATTAACCATTTTACAATGTTAGATGCACAGTGTCTTCACGCAATAAGGCCAAGCAGATATTTGTGGATTTAGGGCTCTGACAGGTACCACCACCCCTGGTCAGGGTGAACCTGGGAACAACATCAATTAAGAGGTGGTTGCAGGCTCCTCTAATCTCCTGATCAGAGGCTTTGCTGTCGGATATAGTTTATTATCATACCCAGGACAAATTTTCCTCTTGAATAATGTTCAACTAGATTACAGAACTGTATTAATGTTATTTGGACTTAAGAATATTTAAGCAAAAATTTCACATTTGTAACTAAAAGAAATAAAAGGGCAAAAAAATTGTCTTGAACATTTTTTGTTAGCGCTATTCAGATTTGAAGAACAGAAGAAAAATAAACTATGGCAAAAAATTGTGTTAATTTGACTGAATTTCATGCTGTTGGACTCCCAAATCCACTTAATATAGGTCGTTTTTGAAAAAGTGTGTCAGGTTATAACATTCTCTTCAAAAAGATTCTGATGACTTTCCTAGAAAAAGAAAATGCATCTCTTCAGAACTGATCATCTAAAAATAAATTATTAGATGTGTGAGTTTTGATTAAATTCTAATGATCATAATTTGACAAATACTTGGAATTAGGGCAAAGTTAGACCAGTTTCCAAATCCAGGAATTCACCACTTTCAGATTAGATACAGAATTTATCCCTTTGGAAATGTTCCAGGAATGCCAAATATCCACTTGCAAGTCCACTGTGAGATGCTTAACTCTTACCAAGAATTAATGAACTGATAGACACTGGCACAATATTGATTCTTTAGTACAGTTTCATAAAATTCATCATCAACAACTATTTCTGAAATGTTTATTTACCTCAGGGAAAAGTGGGGAAGAAGGTAATATTAACCAAAAGCTGGTGAGAATTTGATCTACAGTCATCATAAGTATGCATTCCCGGTGACTTCTATGGATTTCCTGAGTTAGACTATTTCTGAGAGTAAGATTAAACCTGGACCTGAAATACTTTGTTCACAAAGGAACTTTTTCTTCCTCATTTACTATGTCATGTATAGCCACATTCTTATACTATTGCCATTGGATTGCCAATTACTCTGAGAAGATTTCTCCTCTCGTTCAAGTTGAAATATTTCCACTGCCCAATATATCCTGAAAGCTGAGATAGTTGCAGTCTATTGATTAAACATTTCCCTTTGGTATAGAGGCATCTGACCATTATCACCATCAGTAGCAGTCCCATGACCTAGTCGGATCACAAAGTTACTGTGAAGCTGAGCATCTTTCTTCATATGCCTCGGTTGCATGTTTTAGTCTCTGTGAATGATCTTCCGGTCTATTCAGTGACGTTGTTAATTTTTATCTTTTATGGACTCTTCTTTGGATGGTGGTGGAAAAATTGTTGTTTCTCATGATATCTTCAGCCTGTTTCAACTTTCTCTTTCTAACAGTAGTTATGAGGTCTTCCAATGGGCCTGTTTCTTGTTTGATGATGTCTTGCACTGTGTCATTTGTGTTGTGGTCTCTGTAGGAGATGCCTATGATGGCTATGTAGCATCTTATTTCTAATGCTGGCAATCTTTGTTGTAATTCTCTTGTTAATGTCCATGATTTACAGATGTACAGAAAGATTGAGAAGGCCAATGCATGTCTTATCTTTAATTTCAGGAAGAAATTATCACTACCACCTTAAATCAAGCTGTTACACCAGTGGATTCTTGTCAAGGATATTAAATGTTAATGAACAAAAAACTCTTAGCAATAGAAAAGAAGCTCTATGGAGGCTTTGTGCAAATAAAGGTTCTATTTAACTAGATGCCACTTAACTCTTATTAATGCTCAGAAATCAGCAGTTTTCATGTTTGATTCTAAGCAGGCTAGTAAAATTAAGAATGAACGAGTTCAGAGAGAGAGGGGGGAGGAGTGGATTTTCTTAACAAGAACTGTTTTTTCAAAGCATCATTTCAATCAGAATATGATCCAATTGTTAAAGAAGCAGAACTCATTGAGCCAGATTATCTATATGCCAATATTAGTTTTTGTAATGATAACAAGACAAGATTATCATTCCAAGATTTATCTTCGTGGGTTATTTACAAGTTTTTTAAATTCATGGCCAACACATAACTCTCACAACCTAGATGTATCAGATAACAGTATCAGTCATGATGAGGATTCTCACAAAAATGCAGCACAGAATGAAGTTGAATCTATAGCTGCTGTGAGCAGTTCCCTGATTCCTTGTAAGAAGGGAAAAACTTGTTCTCCTGATAACCATGCTCCATTATCAATCTAAATGTGTAGTGAAGCCACCGAATGATCTGAATTTAGGATTTTAGTGATATATTTCCGAATTTGGAATTATTCTTTTGCAAATTTTAAGAAGGATGGTTAACTATCTCATACCAACTATTTTTCTTGTAAGAAACCATCTTGCACATTTATAAATCTACCATTTGTTCATACAGTGAATATTGTTGCTATATCTGGTTTGATGCTTTCACTATATATTTCAATATTCGCTACAAAATCTAAAGAAGTGTCTGCAATGTTATTGGTCCAGATCTGGCAGTTCAACTTCAGTAACTTTTCCCATGTCATGGTTTCCCTTTGCCTTCAAATTTCTTGCTTGCATCTTAGTGGTGTTTTTTCTTTCTTTGGAGTGAAATGATTTTTAAGAAAATATTAAGTTTGTATTTTGTATTCTTTTTAATTTAATGCAGACAATTTTATTTAATAGCAGAGGCGCAATTTTGTTTATTATTTGGTAAGCAGTGTTTTGGTTATTTAGCGTGGGTTTACTAGTATCATGGCTGACAAGATTTTATATACATTTGTTCACTTTCTCATGCAATGTCAGTGATTTTTCTTACTGAAAGGCTACATAGTTTATTGTCATATGTATTGCTATATATATATATATATATATTCATAAACAAGTTTACAGTGTCTGTTTGTTGATTTTTTTTAAATTATATTTTTTTCAATTTTTCAATAAGTTGTTGCACATCAAAATCAAAATTGTCAATAAATTGTCCAAAACTTTTTTGTGAATACTTAAAGCTTTGAGAAAAATTCTTCTCTTCAAAATTCTTCTTGTCTAGAAATTAAAATTAATAAAATTAATTAAATTAAGATTACTAAAATCTTTTTCTTTGACATTTTAGTAAATATTAATAGTTATAATTTTATTATTTCATTGCAAAAAACATAAAAACAAGCAAAAGCTCTTATCTTTTTAGTTGCAAAACTGAGTGTATTTACTTTACAGCTATAAAATAATTGCTATAAAAACATGATTAACTGAACTAAAATAATCTCTTCTTTGCACACATCTGAACTTATTTATAAATGGAACTTTGTGTGTGTATGTGTCCGTTACCTATAGACTCCGAAACGGCTGAACTGATTTTCTTGAAAATTTATACAGTTGTACTATAAGCATCTGCGAGTGTTCTTAGCTAGGTTTTGTGTTGAGGTAACCCTGATAAATATCGATAATCGATAATCGGGTTATAGAAGGAGTGGTCTGATTTTAATCAAATTTGATACACTCATAGGCACAGACATAAGAAATGATATTCAGAAGTTTCAAGGTTGCAGTTCTTACAATAGTGCAGAAAATCAATTATCTATCTATCTATCTATCTATCTATATATATATATATATATATAAAAGGCAAGATATTTGTGTGTGTGTGTGTGTGTCTGTCTGTTTATCTGCCTGTATGTCTGTATTTTTTTCAGCCTTTTTATTTTAGTTTTTGCTTTGGATTTGGCTCTAAGTAGGTATAATTGTAGTTCTTAGTCTCAGCCATGATACCATTTACTCAGAGGACTTATTTAGCCTTCAAAATTCAGTTTACAATAAAAAAACTTATTTGATATCAATACCAGGAAATCAAAATTTGGCTTACATCCATTCATTTTTCTTTCAGTCTACAGTTTTGCTTTAACTGGAAACAACTATTGCTTTTTAGTCTTTCGTGTCAACGTCCAAAGAGTCTGAGCTCCAGGACCATGGATTACTTTTAAAGCTTTCATTATACCCGAGCAACGCCGGGCTATACTGCTAGTTATTTTATAAAGAATTCATTAACATAAAACACACTTATCAACAATGAGTTTCCCAATTGTGTTGCTCATCAACAAATAAAATAGCAACCCACAGTCCTGATATAACCAAAAACAAAAAAAAATCAAAGACAAAATACTTCTATTAATACAAAATAATATTGGTAGATAAAATATTATACAGGACAATGTAAAGTATGTCAGAATACACAGTTATTATTATACAAAAGAAACAACTCACATTAATTTTCATCACTTGAGATGATATTTTAAAATATATAAAATATTTATGAAATAATTATATGTATAAAATTTTAACATGCTCATTTTCTGTTGTCAATCTCGGTGATACCATTTTATGCATGATATCAATTATACAATACTCACATATTAAAAAAAATGCCAAGATATAGCTTACAAAATTTTTGTTTACTATGACTAATGACATTTAGTTCTTGATAATGATTGAGACAGTCAAAAGTAAACAAGTTAAATCAGGACTAAAACATGAGCTTTTATCCATAATATTGATCCGGTGTGTAGCAACTAATTTCAAAATTGAAAAAAATACAAGAGAAATACAATAGACTGTTCCTATCTGTTGAATCTATTAAAACTTTCTAAAGGAATACTTATTGCCTAAATATACATGATATTCATATATGAATACACATGCAAACACATGCTTTAAATTCATGTATGTGTATGCAACTAAACAGTTTATATATATATATATATATAAATAAACACAGAATTTTAATATTCAAGTGGGTAGAGTTTTATATATATATATATATACTGTTTAATTAAAAACAGAATATCTAATCAAATACTTGTATCAATTAAAAATAATGTTCAAACAAATAAAAATGTTGGTTGTTAATTCCATTTTGTCAATCTCTGGAACTTTCTATAGACATAGGAATCAACACTGCATCATGACTGTCGGTTCACTCTGAAGATAACATTGAAATGTGAAACTGATAGTTACCTTGCAGTATTGATTTCTATATCTCTGCTGTTTTAAATTTTTACCTCTCTCTCTCTCTCTCTCTATATATATATATATATATATATATATATATATATAAACTCTACCAGCTGGAATATTAAAATTCTGAGTTTAGTTATATGTGAAGTATATATATATATATAGGATGTGCATTGTGGTGCAGTGGATATCAACTCGGAACGACAAATCGGAGTGCTGAGTTTGAATTTCAGTTGAATTCCTTGCATTCACTTACGCACAAAAACCTTTGGGAAAGGTATTAATCCATCTGTTCCCTCCAGTTATAGGTTAAATGATAGGACAGATTGGGTTCTATAGCCTTGGCTGGTAACCAGTCTACCACAGAAAGCAATGGCAACCTACTGTGGAATAATCTTCTGCCCAGTCAGTCATGTCTCTTTCAAGACATGATTGCCCAAAGCATGTATCACATATGGCACTTGACTGACATATATATATATATATATATATATATATATATATATATATAAGGTTTTATGGCCCAAATGTTTTTTCATTTATGTTACCGAGTGTTCTCTAATTACTGACTGAGCTTGACACTGCTTAACTTCAAATGAGAACTTATTCATTTTCATAAAGCATATATATATATTTTGACATTGTTCAGACTTTTATCCTCATCTTTGTTGTATGTTCCAGCCTTCTTCAGGTGTTTGGAATTTCAAACTGAATCCTTTATTTTTGTGGCCTAGCATGTGCTGATTCCTTTAGTATTCATATTTTCCACTAAGGCTTTCTATCTGTTATTTCAACCTCATCCCACAGGAGGCGATGATCCCCCCATTTTTATCCATACGTGGTTAGCTACACATGATTTTTTATTTCCCCTCATGTTACGGCTTTATAGTGTTCCTGCAGTCTTATCATAAGAGTGTTACCTGTTTCTTTATATTTCTTACCACAGCTGCATGGGATTGCATGTGCAGAGTCCTTAATCATGTTCTCCACTATGGGAGGTCTTACTTAGAAGAGTTGTCTGCAAAGTGTTGGACCACACTTGAAGTTTGTCCTGATGTTATATGGGCCACAGATTCCTTCACATAGAGTAAGCAGACTTAGGCTGTTTTCTGAGTGTTATCCTCTTGCACCTTTCTATTCCAGTTTGTTGGAGCTGCTGTCATGTACCTTGGGTAGTTGTTATGTTGTAGGGTACTGCTTATACTGACCATGTCTTGTTCATATGTCTCTGATTTACCACTTACAACTTTTGCTCAATGTTGTAGGCAGTGAATGATTCTTTTCTTTACACTGTATAGGTGGGGGGAGTTGATGTTGATGTATTGCTTAGTAAATGTTGGCTTGCTGTATATAGACATCTTGCTCTGTTCAAGATATTAATACGTCCATGAATGCTAGTTTAGTGTTGTTTTCTCTTTCATTGTATCAATGATTTTATTGAGTTCACATGGTCCAGTAGTAGCTAGACTTTTTCTGGTGTGGCCAGAGTATGAAGGTATTATCTACATATCTCAGTCATAGATATGTAGAGTTGGCTTTAGTGGTGTGTATTATAATGCCATTTCTTCAAAGTATTCCATGTATATGTTAGCTGGTGATAATGGTGAACCCATGCTAAACCTTCATCCTGCCAATATGTGTCTGATTCCATTCTGAAGTGTGTTGTGTACAGAAAGTCAGCATCTCCATCAGGTTATATATTGGCATACAGGTAAGTTTTCCTTGAGATGAGTCCAAAGCCAGTCTGTCCCTGACTACTGATAGTGCCTCCTCCATTAATACCTTGGTGACCAAACTGACTGCATCCAACCTCACCAGCTTGGATTGGAGCGTCTTTGATTATTTCCTTGATGTGGGCATATTTTTTGACATATGATGTTGACTTTCCTATTAATGGGTCAATTATATCCCCAAAGCAACTCAGAGGGTGGCACACAGAATTTTGGCAGCTAACAATTGGCCTGAGCAGAATATTGTCATTGTGAATTTGGGGGAAACCGTATATGTGAGGTAGTTTGTTGTAATGTTGTGATAACTGGCTGTATGTCTTAGATGGGAAGTGGTCCTTGCTCATGGTTAAGATCTGCAACAGTTTTCCTTCAGTTTTCATTGTTGGATCTTTGTTTATTATAGCTACCATTTCTAATGAGGTCTTCCAGTTTTTCTGTATATTTCATTTTGTCCATTACTACAGTCACATTGCCTTTGTCAGCTGGTATTGTTATTGTTTTTATCTGTATGTTTGATATCGCTATTAGTTACTTTAGAAAGAAATAGTCTAATCTGGTAATCAATGAGGGAGTTAGATAAACTATTGTTTATTGAGGCAGCAATCTCTTTTATGCAAGTTATGTTAAAAATGACAGACAATGGTTAGGGTTTTTTTAATAGAATTCTTCATGTAATTCTATAATTTTATCTTTTCAGAACATTAATTCTATAAAAATTGTTCAAGTTTATCCAAGTGCTTTCAGCTGTACTTTTAGTCATTATTAAGGATAAATTTTATTTTACTTATAACTAAATATATAGATTATTTTGTGTCTGTATGTAGAGTAATAGGAATGTTTTTATATTCCAAACATGGTGAGCACATTGTGGCTATGTTCATAGTTGATATTGCTGAGTGATGGCTTTTACTTTTCTATTGATAAGGCCTTTTATTTATTTATTTTTTTTTTAAATGTACATGATGCCATTATATTTGTATTATAAGTATGTTACGAATAGTGTTTGGCAGCTCTCCATTTGTATTTAAAAGAGACCTAATAGAGCTATGATCAGAGAGATTGAGTATGACTCTTTTTGTTTAACATGTAGTAGTATATCCAATATAATTATTTATGATTTTGAATTGATCAAGAACACAGTTCTTTAAAGGGAATGTAAATTTGTAAATAATGTGTGTTCTTATATATAGTATGATGGAAAAATTGTTGTCTAAATTAGGAAAAAAATGAGAATAACACTGACATCTCATTTTAACATATGTTTACCAAAATTACGCAAAAATGTCTTGAAATACTAAAGAATAAATTTATTCAATAAAATCATCATTGGCTTCCACCAGAGTTTCTAGAAGACTTTAGAATCTTTTGCATCTTTTCTGGATGGTCTCCTTGTTTAAGTTGGTGAATGCTGCCATAATCCTTACCTTTAGTTCATCTTTGGTGTTACAAGAAATTTTGTTGGTCTCTCGTTCAACTGTGTCCCATGCATAATAATCAATGGGATTGTAGTCTGGGAAGTTAGGTGGCCAAATATAAGAGGGTGATGTGGTCACAGAAATTCTCTGACAGCCATGACTGGGTTCTCTTACTTGTGTGGCATGAGGCAGAGTCCTGTTTGTTGCCAGACAGTCTTCCAGCTGCCACCCTCTTGACCAAAGGCACCACTACCTTCTCAAGATACTTGTAGTCCTCCATGTTGAGTGTGAGGCCCTCACCAACAAATTTGGGAGTTCTTTTATTATCAGAACGATAGGAGTGAGTTTTCAGAGCTGCTGTACCTTTGTAATCATAATTAGACCCATTCAACCCTTTCCAAATCCTCTGCACTATCCTTAGATTAACATCTAAACACTCTGAAATGTTTGTATTGGAGCTTCTGGTGTGAATGCCAAGCAGCATGTTGTTTCCTAATTTCTGGTAGAGTGGATTGTGTCATTTTTTTTTTTTTTTTTAATCATATCACCCCAAGCAAGGCGAAAACGCCACTGATGCGCAGGGGGCTACGTAAGAGTGAAAAGATTTGAAAAAAGAAAAACCGGAAACCACATCCTAAACAGGAAACAAGGGATGAGCCTCTTCACCTGTTCAATAGACGTGGGTGGAGTGTGAACCGGGCGATAGTTTAGTCTATCTGCTCCAATTATTATACTTTTTTCTCACAGATGGTACCCAACTGACCCTACTATATTGTGCAGTTGACAAAATCAAAAACAAACTATGCACATGTGCAAAATTAAAAATTTACAATGGTGACAATTTACTCATCGCAACCTGTGTGTATGTGTGTATATATATGTGTGTGTGTTTTTGTATTTGAGTAGGCACTTTATTTTGTAAACAGTATATTTATTTATTTTCACCTACCGGCCTGAATGTTTAAGAAATCTTATTTAAAGAAAAAACTTGCACTTATGAACATTCAGGCTGGTAGAATAAAAATAAACAAACATTGGTTAATAAATTAACAGAGAGTCTACTCTAATATGAATATCCACTAAAAATAATGTTTAAGGTGATAAAAATCTGTCAGATTAATAAAAAAAAACTCCATTCTGACACATATATTATATTTTGAATAAATAGCAAAATTCTTTATATTGCTGTATTTAAATACTGAATTTCTACAAACTTGGGTTTTTTTGTTTTGTTTCTTTTTTTTTGTATCTTGAAACAGATATTGTCCTATATTTTTTTTTCTCTTGAAAATATTTAATAATTGTAGGTTAATAATTATCATTAAGCAATGTCTGCTTTTCATATCTAGTCATTATATTTGTGGTGCTGTCAAACTAAATTAACTTGGAGATCTGCATTCCTTTGTGTAGAATTCTTTTTTGATGTTTTTTTTTCTTTCTTTATAGCAAAACCATTTCAGTAATTAAAAGCTTGTCAGCTTTTTCTTTTTCAGTTTCTGATTACCTCACTTCTACAAAAGATTCAACTACTCAAAAGAAGTAAGTAATTTAAAAATTTTATTTATATAAGATACATAAGTTGTGATGAATTTTTTATAATCTTTGTTGATGAACATTTTTTGCAATGATAAATTTTTTTATCTGTTTTCTGTTGTCAGTAAACTCCATCAGTTAAGATCTAGACAAGTTAATTTTATTATAGACAATGGATCTTATCAAGCTAGTTTCTATACCATAATGAGCTTGGAAGGATATTCATATTAATTCTAGTATAATTTCTTAATTGTATTAATTGGTGATGACTGTCAAGAATATATGCACTTCTAATAATAAGTACTAAGTTTTTTTTTTTATTGAATAGTATTCACTTTATTTTCTAATGTACAGTTTAGAGCAGAGATGGTGCACAACTGACTTGCAAGTCATGACTGATCCACCATCAACTTTTTAGTAACTCATGAAGAGTTAGTGATATGACATTATGAAATGTGGCTTAGGCCAATCAAATTTAGCAATTTTCTGAGTTTTGTTTGCACCTTGTGTATACCTAAACACATCTAGCCATTTTTATAACATCTACAGTTGTTCATGGTTTTCTCTCCTTGCATTTCATCAATTGTGGTCTCATCTATTTTTAGTGTCTGCTTGAATAATTTAAAAGTTTTGACTATTCTGAATTCATTTGTTATAGTTCCTTTAAAGTTACCTTGAATTAAAACATTAGCAACTAAGATACTGCAATAAGTTTCTCATTAAAAAATATTGGTAAGTATATGAGTGACCCATTTATGTTTATAAAATAACCTGGCAACTATAAAGGTTTGCCATCTCTGATATAGAGGAACTTTGTTTACTTGAATTTTGGAAGAATGCAGGGCTGTTGAAGAATTTTTAGTTTGACTTCCTTCTCATAATTGGAGCAAATGATCAAGCTAGACATTTTTGTTTTCAAGTATTTCATGGTTAAGCCAAAAGCTTTTCAGCAGTCCCTTATATAGGCTTCTTACAATTATAGACACATAATATTTTGGTTTATTTTCAAATTTTGAGATATTTTTAAGGCAAATATTATTAAAATCAACAGGCATTTTGTGTTGATTAGTTTTAATGATCCACTTTTCCAAGTTACAAATAATCCTTCTCAGACAATAAGGAAATTCTGTCAGAAAAAATAAATTTAATTTACAGGTACATCAAAACATATGGGGATTATATATCATTCATAACTTTTTGTCAGTTTTAATTTTTTTTGTTTAAATTAATCTAAAGGAGAATATAAATATCAAAATTGATGAAAAATTATTTTATTTACAATACTTTAATTCTCTTGGCTATTGACTTGCAAGCATTTGTTGATATATATGATGGTGTAGTAATTGACAGTTCAGTCCCTGGTCTAGGTAGTACAGACTAGCAACCACTAAGAAGTATTAAATAAAAAAAAAAGATGATGGCATGTTTGTAGACAGTAGAATAATAACTATAGAGTAAGTGGCGATGATTAAATATAGATAAATCAATAGTAGAACTGCCCAATAGACAGAATTAACAAACTTTGCAATAAACAAGAAAAAGAAAAGAACAGGGTAAAAAAATAATATAAAATAAGCAAATAATATATGCAAGGTAAATTAACAGTAATAAGGCAAAAAGTTCACAAACTAAGAATTAGGGTTGATACACAAAAAATTTGGTAAGTGCACATAGCATTCTGACTTCACGGCAAGATAGACCAAGACTGAATCACATGAAACAGAGCTGGCTCATTTTATTGATTAGGAAGAAAATTCCAGCATGTATTTGTGTGCTTCTGTCTATAAAGGGCAAAGTATTTTGCAGTCATCCCAATACAGATTTTTTTTTGGTTGTTGGTGAGGAGAGACCTCGAGTAGAGGAGGCAGACGGTTGGCAATAACAATCTACTCTTGTAGATTAAATAGGTGGTTCAATTTGAAATTCTCTGAAGTTTACTTGGATCAAAAAACACTAGAAGAAGGTGAGAGGGCTCAGTGAGCTAAACACTGTGTTCATAACAACAAAAATGAGGAAACTGGTTTAAGAACAAGCATTACATTTTGGTATTCATTTTGATTCTATGTAGCACTTTCTTGGTTAAACGACTCTGCAGCTAATTAATATAAGAAATTAGACTGTCAGTTTTCTCAAATTTTGAAAGTGGCTATCATTAAAATATAGATAAATCAATGTTAGAATTGCCCAATAGACAAAATTAACAAACTTTCACAAATTTTAAGTGGCTATCATTAAATATAGATAAATCAATAGACAAGACTGCCCAATAGAACAAAATTAACAAACTTTCACAAATTTTGAAAGTGGCTATCATTAAATATAGATAAATCAATAGTAGAACTGCCCAATAGACAAAATTAACAAACTTTCACAAATTTTGAAAGTGGCTATCATTAAATATAGATAAATCAATAGTAGGAAATTCTTAAATAGACAAATTAACAAACTTTCACAAAGATACAAAAGTGGCTATCATTAAATATAGATAAATCAATGGTAGAACGTAGACAAGTGCTCAAACTTTCACAAATTTTGAAAGTGGCTATCATTAAATATGAATGCAATCAATAGTAGGACACCCAATGAATAGAATTAACAAACTTTCACAAATTTTGAAAGTGGCTATCATTAAATATGATAAATCAATAGTAGAACACCCAATAGACAGAATTAACAAACTTTCTAAGAATTTGAAAGTGGCTATCATTAAATATAGATAAATCAATAGTAGAACTGCCCAATAGACAGAATTAACAAACTTTCACAAATTTTGAAAGTGGCTATCATTAAATATAGATAAATCAATAGTAGAACTGCCCAATAGACAAAGTCTAACAAAACTTTTCACAAATTTTGAAATGACCTCATTAAATATAGATAAATCAATAGTGAACTGCCCAATAGACAAAATTAACAAACTTTCACAAATTTTGAAAGTGGCTATCATTAAATATAGATAAATCAATAGTAGAACTGCCCAGACAAAATTAACAAACTTACAAGGTAAAGTACCAATGCTATCATTAAATATAGATAAATCAATGAGTAGAACTGCCCAATAGACAGAATTAACAAACTTTCACAAATTTTGAAAGTGGCTATCATTAGAATACAAATCAATAGTAGAACTGCCCAATAGACAGAATTAACAAAACTTTTCCTGAAATTTTAAGTGGCTATCATTAAATATAGATAAATCAATGATACAGAACTGCCCAATGGACAGAATTAACAAACTTTCACAAATTTTGAAAGTGGCTATCATTAAATATAGATAAATCAATAGTAGAACTGCCCAATAGACAGAATTAACAAACTTTCACAAATTTTGAAAGTGGCTATCATTAAAAATATAGATAAATCAATAGTAGAACTGCCCAATAGACAGAATTAACAACAAATTTTGAAAGTGGCTATATTTAAATAGATAAATCAATAGTAGAACTGCCAATAGACAGAATTAACAAACTTTGCAATAAACAAGAAAAAGAAAAGAATAGGGTAAAAAAATAATATAAAATAAGCAAATAATATATGCAAGGTAAATTAACAGTAATAAGGCAAAAAGTTCACAAACTAAGAATTAGGGTTGATACACAAAAAATGAGCTATAACATGGGCTGATATTATTACTGATATCTAAATTTGTCTAAATACTTCTTAAAGATAACTGATATATAATTAACAAAAAAAGTGATTAATTGTATTGATATAAGTTCTAAATCCTTCAATTTTTTTTTTCATTTCCAGTAACTCCTTGCATCTTAGTGGTGTTATCACCTTGCTTGGGATCAAATGATTTTAAAAAAAAAGTAAGTTTTTATGGGGTAAATATACTAGCCCAATGCTGAGTTGATTTTGAGTTGTTCTTCTCCTATACTGGTTAGCAGCCAGTCTTCCTTTAAATCATAGCTGTGTGGAAAAGAGATGGATTCATATTTTTCAAAGGGTATTAAAAGAAAGCAAATGCAATAGCCTTGACTGGAATTTGAACCTGGCATGCCAATTCTACTTTCTGTGCTGATAACCCCCATGCTAATTGCACATCCACTCCAAGAGAAGTACTAAACTAATAATGGCAAACTTTATATTTTTTTGGTTTGTTATTTACCCAAGTTTATAAACAGCTTAGTAAGTTAATCTACAAGTGTGTGCATTTGCAGCAATTCTGATAGTTCAAGAATAACTTTAGCTTTAGATGTTAATGATATAAGACCCTGTAGAGTGAATAATGCATGAATGTTATTCTTTTGCATGTGCTCTGTGTGAATTCTTCATCTTCTTGGGTTCATACATGCATACATAAAAACAAAGACTACCTCTCACACACAGAAACTCATGAGAAGAGCTGAAATGTTCTCAGTCCAACCAAGAAAAGTAACCCAAAGCCATGAAACATACATGCTATTCCAACTATTCTCTCTAAGGTTCAACATACTTGGAAAATTATTTCACATAATTCTGTAACTCTTCCCCACAAAAAAAATCTGATACAGTAGACGAATTAAGAGTTCATCTTGGAAGCATTTATTGACATTGATGTTTACAACACAATCAGTTTAGTTCTAAATGACCTTCAAGAGGTTGAGGGGCTGTTAACACAATCAATCAATCTATGTGTATTTGGAGCAGTAATTAAAGATCTGGTTTGTATGTGTGAAGGTTTTACATAATGAAAAACAAAGAGTTCTTCTTAGACTAAAATATTTTTTTTCCTGGTATAAAATGTCTCCTCTCTTATCCTGGACATTAACAAAGGCACATACAAACACCAGACTCAAAGCTACTGCATGAAATTTAAAAGAACAAATGTTTATTACAAAACATTTATATAATACATCAAATTATTTTATTTTACACAATGTGCTTGCACAAAAATTCTCTCGTATGTGCCTTATTAAAAACACAAGGCATGATAACATATAAAAAATATATAAGTGATCTAAAAGGATTTCAAAACAATCTTCCAAAAAACGAACAAATCTTTGAGGAGGTAATTTAAATTTTGAATAAGGTAGATCTTTTAAAAATAGGTGCACCCACCTAATCATATGATGAAAAAATATCACAGAATGAGGGTACTTTTAGCAAATTCAAACAACTGGTGCCACAGTGACTTTTTATAATTTCTCTTTTATAGAAGACAATTCTCACAGGTTTCGGTTCCCTTTTATGTATACTTCTTGGGTGGCAACCAAAAATTGCTTTCCGTTTTGGTTCCTCATTTTTCTTCAGGATGAAATTTTGTGTTACTTTGTCTTCTGCATTGGTTGGTTGAAACATTTGGTTCTTTTTTGAAAATTTGATTTCCTTCTTCCTTGAAAATCTGATTACATTCTGCTGGCTCCTCTATCTAATAATAGAAGAGGCTGCAGGCAGAACTTAACTTCAAATTTACATGGAACTAATCTGGCATTTTTGATTGGATAGTGAATAAAAAGAAATAGTATATATTTTTTTAAAATTGAAAAATTGAATTTGAAATAATCCACCTTGTTCAAAATACTTTTTGCATTTCTTTTATAGCCAATTCTAAAAATAAAAATTTTACAAACAGATGTAATAGATTTTTATAAACTGTCAAGCTATTTTTTAAAATACAGTTCGCTAAAAATTATGTGTATAAGATAAACCTAGACGATTTCTTTGTTTATTTACATTTTTTCATTAATTATTATTCTTATTTTATATTATTAACTCATAAAAATGTTTATAAGGCTTTTATCAGGCTGTATTTTAGGTTAGTAACAATAATAGTGTAGTGTGAATGAGGACTAAAATGGAATGTTGCTTACCTCATGGTGGAGAGAAAAAGAAATGGCGACAGGTTCCGATTTCTTTTATAGAAAGATCTTGCAGAAAGTGAGAAGAATTGTGGAAAGGAAGAAAAGCAAAAAAGCAAGTTCCACATTCTACAAAATAGTGATTTGTGGGAAGAAGCTATTAGGGTAAAACTTACAAATCACTAAAGAAATAAAATAGAAATGAAGGGTTGTTTGCAACAATGTGTGCAGTATGTGAAGTCTTAGCTGTGAATTGTAGAACTAATGGAACTAAAGAATGTAATTAATCTGAACACTTTTCATGGAAATAGCAATAGCCTAGTGAGAGTCGTGTAATGTTTTGTCTGTGAGAAAGTAGTTATAATATGGAAAACAGTTAATGACCTACAAGGTTGTATAGATGCTTTTAGACCCTATTAAGATTGGAAAAGAAAAAGGTGCTGCTTCTACCAATATATAGCAGCAGTACTCCATTTTTGGCCTAATCTCGCTAAGTTAGAGAATAACAGTAGGTACCTTCATTAAATCGCAAAAAATAGAAACCAGCATAGTATGAATTAACCCTCTAGGGTCATTCGTATCATATTTGATACAGTATGAAAACAAGCCTTGAAAGAATATTTTCCTGAAAAATTTTTTAAGAGAAATATTTTATAAATTTCAAATGAAAGCAGTACTGACTGCTCAGTCAATGAATACCAAATGTTTCCTTATAGGGAAATACCAAATGTTTCCTTATAGGGAAATACTGTATCAAATATGATACGAATGGCCCTAGAGGGTTAAAAAGGTCCAAAACTTAATAAAACAAACTTTTTCCATCAAAATGTTTATAATATTATTAAGAGGAAAAATCAAAGTAATTTTTATTTATTTATTTTTTAAAATATTTTAATCCCTAATGTGTTTGAAATTTTGACAAAAAATTTTGTTTTGATTTGAGTTAGCTTTGCAGAAAACGTTGACAGCTGTGATAACAAGGCTGCTGTAATTGAGAAATGCTTTTTGAAACATTTCAAGCAGTAAGCAAGTAATTCTGGTTTCAAGTCAACTTTAAGTTTAAATTCAGTAATTTGAAGAAAATAATGTGTCAGTGAGGTGTATTTTATTTTTGTAAAAATTTTTTAAAACCAAGAATTGGCTTCTGTTTACAATCGATGAAAAATGGTAGAAAATTTGAAATTTTAAAAACTTTTTTTTTAATTTAGAAAATTTTTGATTCCGATCAATATAATTTGGGTTTAAAATACACCAGGGTATTTTGCTTACTGGAATTACTAAATTTAATCCCTTGGCTTTCAATTAAAGCTAATTTTAAAGCTTGAAGATAACTTATTTATTTTGAAAATTTAAATTTAATTTTTGGTATGGAAAAATGAGTGAAGGTACCTAAAACAGCATGAGGCAGATACTAACTGGAGCGGTACAAGGAACTGACCATTTTTCCAGCATCTTTAGCAATGGATTGTATATAAGAATCTATAGCTAAATCTGCTGCTAAGAAAGTCGGTTCTCTGTGTAGGGCCAGGAAGTTTTTCTCGTCCCGAACAATACTGCACATATACAAGTCTACCATTAGCCCGTGCATTGAGTATTGCTTGCATATCTGGTCGGGTGCTCCTGCTATCCACTTAGGTGTCCTCGACCAAATTCAACAGAGAATCTGTAATGTGATCGATCCCGACTTGGCAGCTAGGATACAGTCGCTTTCTCACTGACGCAGTGTGGTTTCCCTGTGTCTCTTCAACAAATACTTTCATGGCTTCTGCTCCAATGAACTTAACTCCCTGGTACCCCCTATATACGAATTTCCTCAAGCCACAAGATTAGCAACTAGGTCCCACCCTTTTACTGTGAAATCAATAAATTGTAAACGCAAATTTTACTCCAGCAGCTTCTTTTCTTGCACTTCCTGCCTGTGGAATTCTCTTCTGCATACTTGCTTTCCTGACAGTTACAATCTCCAAGAATTTAAATGTAAAGTCAATAGTCATCTCCCATCTCACTAACTTACATTCTCTCTCTCATGCTTTTCTACATCCACCCCACTCTCATCAGTACTCTCTTTCCTCTCCTACTCTCTTCCTGACACCCCCTGCAACTTCTCACTCCTTATAACATTCCTCCTTGTCCACCTAACTCTCATCAGTAATCTCTTCCCTCTCCTACTCTCTTCCTGACACCCCCTGCAACCTCTCACTCCTCATGACATTCCTCCTATGTAACCCCCTTCACAACAGTGACAGTAAAATGCCTTGCTTAGGGTGACACGATTATAAAAAAAAAATACAAGTTCCACTTCAGATCTGGATTGTGTCATGTAGAAAGAAGTCTTGACACCTACACAAGTGGTTGAATGCTGATTGCCAGATAACAAATAAAACTACAAGAATGGATTATTCTACTGGGGATCATGTGACCATGATAATAACCTATATTAAGCATCAGGCAGAAATCTGGAGGAATCAACTGGATTATGAGTAGCAGCAGTTGTACTAATTACAACCGAGTAGTAGAGTTCAGTGTGATATTACTATTTAGTCCTTGAGTAGATTACTCAGGGGAACTCTCAAGAGAGGATACTACGTATTATCAGGAGGAACCTCTTAATACGGTACTATTCTCGAGATACGTGAATAACTATCTTATAAATATTTTTTTCTTTTTCTTTTATGTGCCCTGTCCTTTCAGGATGTAGGGGTTCATGGCTTTCCACATCTCCCTATCCCTGGTGGCTCTTAGCATGCTTTCTCTTTTTACACCACGCAACTCTTGTTTCATTATCCACCTGATCAGGTCCTTCAAATATGTTATCAACTGCTTTCCCTTGTCTCTTTTTCCGTCTATCTAGCCTGTTAGTATCAGATTCTCCAAGCCCTCCTTCCTCATTGCATGTCCCAGGAACTTTAGCTGTCTTTTCCTGATGCTCAGTATTAATTTTTTCGTTTCCGTCCTTTCCAAAACCTCACATGCTTAATCCATGATATTTGCAGCATCCTTCTGTAGAACCACATTTCAGCTGCTTCAAGTTTTTCCTTCATCTTTGAAGATACTGTCCAACATTCACTACCATAGTGAAGAACCGACATCACATAGCAATCCAGTACTCTCTTCTTTGTTTCTAGCGAAATTGTCCTGTTTCTTAATACTTTACTCAACTTCTGGAATGCTTCCTGATCCATGCCAATTTGCCTTCGGGTCTCTGTGTCATACTGTCTTCTGTTAGAAGACTTCCCAGGTATTTAAATTTTTGTATCTGCTTGATTTGAGTACCCCCCACCTGTTTTTGGCATTTTGGGCTGCCCTTTTTGCTGATAACTACGTATTTGGTTTTCTTGCAGTTTATGTGTAGTCCTTTCTTGTCACTCTCTTCAGCTACATTCTGTAGGAGGTTTTGTAGTTTTCTTTCCATGTCTGCTATCAACACTGTATCATCTGCATACCTTATGTTGTTTAAAATGTGGCCTCCGATGACGACTCCTGGTATAACTTCTAGTGTTCTCAGAATAGTCTCGCTGTAAGATAACAGAATATCACCTCATAGTAATAACTATTACTACAAATCCACAAGTAATATACCAAGACCTAAAACAATACAAATGTTTAATGTCACAACAATAACCAGCAAGGTTACAAAATTTGGCGACGAGGATTTTGAACTTACACAGAGAAAGAAAACTATTTTTCTTTGGCCAATACAACATTGGTGATGAGGATTCAAACCTACACAGAAGAGAAGAAAAAATATTTTCTCTCTCTTGCCAACATTGCTACCATTTGGTGATAAAATTCAGAGTCACGCACACATACAAAAAAAAAATAGATATAGTTACTACAGAAAATATTATTACAATATTCACCAATATAGTAACCTTCAATGGAGGAATTAAAAACTATTATGATACAAAGGCTAGAATTGTAGAAACAACATGAACTGCAATTAAAATTTCAGAAGGACTATTTTGAACAACAGAAAAATAATAGATTTGCAAGAACAGAAGGACCAGCAAGAAGAAAACTGTCAATTGAAATAAACTTTTGTACGAGCTACAAGTGTTGTTTGGATGGGTGATGCTGATGGGGAATTTTTTCACCTTAAGCGTATAAATTTAGTAAACCAGAAGAGAATAATCATGCGGTGAAGAAAAATAAGCATGAGGTTTGTAAAGATAACATACAGTATACCTGGATAAACAAAAATCTTACAATACGGGTCAAAAGCTCTTTACTAGTTGTCATTGTTACCTGGAAAAACAAAACAAAACAAAAAATTTTTATATATATATATATATATATATATATATATATATATATATATAATCTCCCTTGTTCCCTGTTTAGGATGTGGTTTCTGGCTTTCTCTTTTCCAATCTTCTTACTCTTTTTTTTTTTTTTTTTTCTCAATTTGAGTAGATAGACTAAACTATTGCCCGGTTCACACTCCACCCACGTCTATTGAACAGGTGAAGAGGCTCATCCCTTGTTCCTGTTTAGGATGTGGTTTCCGGCTTTCACTTTTCCAATCTTTTTACTCTTAAGTAGCCCCCTGCGCATCAGTGGCATTACCGCCTTGCTTGGGGTGATATGATTAAAAAAAAATTTTCTTTGACTTACTTTTGAAAAAATGCCGCAGACAAAAATATGACAGACTTGTTTACTCCAGACATCATCGCAAACTCAATAAATGAATTCAATTACAAATCAGAGAATGATATAACCTTCAAAACATACTATAGACGATACAAAGGAATCTTTGAGAAGGATTGTGCTCTCTGGAAAGATGAAAAAAAGTCTGTCTACTATTAAGGAAGTTGGCCCCAGGTTAACACGAAAAATTTATTCATTACATTTTGCCCAAACAGCCTGAAAAAAATAAGCTTTAAATAAACTATTAACATATTCTCGAATATTTTTGATGAAAAAACATCATTATTCAATGCAAAGTGGAATTGCCTAAATTTAGTAAAAAATGAGGAAGATGATTTTATTACATACACAGAATTCATAAATAAAGAATGCAAAAAATTCAAGCTTAATGAATTGACTCTTAAGTGTTTAATATTCATCCTAAGTTTAATGTCAAGCGCTGACATAAACCAAACTTGAAAGGGACTCAAAAATAATTGTCAGGACAGAGTAAACTTAAAGCTGGACACTGAAAAAATAGAGGAGAGAGATAATTATCAAATACACTACATCTGACCATTCAATGAAAAAAATTTTTTTTTTTTTAATCATATCACCCTGAGCAAGGCGTTAACGCCACTGATGTGCAGGGGGCTACATAAGAGTGAAGAGATTGGAAAAGAGAGAACCGGAAGCCATATCCTCAACAGGGAACAGGGGATGAGCCTCTTCACCTGTTCAGTAGATGTGGGTGGAGTGTGAACCGGGCGATAATTTAGTCTATCTACTCCAATTGAAAAAAAAAATTGAAGATTGGAAAAAGAGAAAACTGGAAACTGCACCCTAAACAGGAAACAAGGGATGAGCCTCTTCACCTGTTCAATAGATGTGGGTGGAGTGTGAACCGGGCGATAGTTTAGTCTATCTACTCCAATTGAAAAAAAATAAGAAAAGAAAAGAGTGAAAAAATTGGAAAAGAGAAAACCGGAAACCGCATCCTAAACAGGAAACAAGGGATGAGCCTCTTCACCTGTTCAATAGATGTGGGTGGAGTGTGAACCAGGCGATAGTTTAGTCTATCTACTTCAATTATAGGTGTTTTTAAACTCTTGGCAGAGAAGTAAGAAAATATGAAAAACCCTCCTCAATATCAGTTAAAAAATATGAGAAATCATGCTCAGCACCTAATAATACTTGTCATGAATATGGTGGAAAACACTTTAAATCTGATTGTTTTTTCAGAAAGAAGAAATGTTAGTGTGGCAGAGTCAGCCATAAAAGTAGCTACTGTAAATTCGAAAAATGGAGCAGAAAAATTTAAAAAATCATCAATAAAGTAAATGTGTTGAATAGAGTCGATATGCAGAAGAAAAAGAGTACTAATGCTACAACCAAGAAATCTACTAAAAGGAAATTTTTGTTACAATTAACAACATGAAACACTGGGTCCGACATCACAATTATCAGCGAAAAACTTGGAGGAAACTAAGTAAACCTAGACTATTAACTCCAACAAAAATTGCTTGTTGTGTTTCAGGTGAAAAGTTAAAATTTCTAGGCAAATTCAACTCATGGCTCAGACTAAAAATAATGGTTGTTTACATATTAAAAAACTTGATGAATTTGTTTGGAACTGATGGTATCACCATATTCACTCTGTGGGACCTGCCAATCAATTCATTCTGTAACAAAATTAATATTGAAATTGCTCTCTCTCCATATATATATATATATATAAATTCACTGCAAGGAAGGTGATAATGCTACTAAGATACAAGAGGCTACTGTGAGTGAAAGAGAATGAAAAGACTTTGGAAGGAGCTGGGAATCCAATCCCAAATCCTGAACAAGAAATAAACTGCTACTCTAGACTGAGGAGAATTGTTAACCAGATGATAGTCCAACCTACCTACTACTATCAAGGAGAAAAATTTATGTATTTATATATAAATATTTATATATAAATGTGTGTGTCTGTATGCATATATATGTGTGTGTATATATATATATATATATATATATATATATATATATAAAAGGAGTGAACATTGAAGTCAACATTCAGGGGCGACAGACTGTTTCATGCTAAGCACAATCATCAGGCCGCATGTGTTGAGTTTTTCCTCAGCTATTTATATAACACATGTGGCCTGATGATTGCGCTTAGCATGAAACAGTCTGTCGCCCCTGAGTGTTGACTTCAATGTTCACTCCTTTATATTTACATATGCTCTATCTCTGATATTGAGCACTTTATCCTATAAATATAGCACACCTTAAAACTATATTTATTAATATATATATATATATATATTTTTTGTTATGGGTACACATTTCTCAGCTTATATCTGTATCTATTTTTTGTTTGCTTTATAATTTCCCTTTTATCTTTCTCAGTTTGTTTATATTTTCAGCTTTACTCTTCTTACACAATGTTGCCTTGTGCCAGACTTATTTGCCTTTAACAAATACCTTTGTTTATCATTAATTTCTGTGAGAATGAGTGCATGTTAGCATTGCCTGTTCTGTTTAGGCTCTTGCACAATGCTTGTGTTTATTTTTGTAAATTTTTTTTCAATTGATTTTTGTAGCCTACCTAGACAGAACCCAGGGTTTATTCAGTGCAGTATTTTGCCTTCCTGCTCTCCACCTGCGACATAGTGCCATAGTTATCTTGCGAGCCCAATACTTCCTCTCTCAAGATGCCTTGTCTGTAGAATATTGTTCGCAGTTAACTGAGAGGCTTGCAACTGACCCTTGACTGCCTAGGCTTCTCTTGACAACTTACAGCACTGATGGGAACAGCTGTAGTCTCACACCACATGTCCCTGAACACACACACATAAAATATATATATATATGTATATATTTATAATTCCATATATATATATATATATATGTGTGTGTGTGTGTGTGTGCTTGCACACACACATGCAAATGAAGGGATATAAAAAAATTTGTGGTCTGATCCACTCCTCAAAATCAGATCTAAACTTATTTATAAATGGAACTTTGTGTGTGTGTCCGTTACCTATAGACTCTGAAATGGCTGAACTGATTTTCTTGAAAATTTACACAGTTGTACTATAAGCATATACGAGTGTTCTTAGCTAGGTTTTGTGTCGAGGTACCCCCGATAAATATCAAAAATCAATAATCGAAAAAATTGGGTTATAGAAGGAGTGGTCCGATTTTAATCAAATTTGATACACTCATAGACAAAGACATAAGAAATGATATTCAGAAGTTTCAAGGTTGCGGTTCTTACAATAGTGCAGAAAATCAGTTATATATATATATATATATATATATATATATATATATATATATATCAAAAGGCGAGATGTTTGTATGTGTGTGTCTGTTTATCTGCCTGTATGTCCTTTATACAAATCCACAATTTTTATCGAATTCTCACCAAACTTCACACAAATATTTTTTAGTCTGAGCTCCAGAACCATGGATTAGTTTTAAAGCTTTCATTACACCTGAGCAACGCTGGGCTATACTGCTAGTCTATAATGTTTGGACATTGAAATACTGGTTTTGGAAAGTGGGTGGAGTCAAAAACTACATGTACATGTTTTATTTATTAGCACAAACTCCATTAGATATATTATAAAGTCTACAGAATAAGATGTGTTCTGATATTTTTATATATCATTATGTGGGTGGAAAAACTACTAAGAAGTTGTAAGTTAAAAATGTATTTTTTTGACAGTATTTATTTATATATATATAATAATAGAAATAAATAAATACTGTCAAGAAAATACATTTTTAACTTAGAACTTTTTAGTAGTTTTTCCTATACATATTAAGACAGTATACGTGGATTATCATTATGATATTATGTGGGTGGTGTAATAGATAACAGCTTGAAATGAGAAATTGTAGTTGGCAACCAGTCTAGGAAAGGGATAACTTTGAATTTAAAATGAATAGAACTACCTTAAGCAAGATCTTTATTAGGTTTTCATTATAAAGTGCTTAACCAAAAATAAAATCTTTTGAATCATCATTGCACAAGGATCTTGTAATGGATTATGCAGCAATTACATTGTTCTTTTTTTTAATTTTTATTTTTTTATATTGGTATGTTTATACTTAAATATGCATGTAGCTGTCCAAATAAATATAAATAATTAGCATGGATTGTCTGGTATACGTCCATTTTTTCTTGCTTTCTTTCTCTTTAGTTGATTTGTTTTCTACAGCTTAACAACCCTTTTCTGTTCATTTAAAGTCAGAAAATATTTTTATATTTGTAAGAATTTTTTTTCGAGATAGCAATGATTTAGTGACATAAGTCTTACTAATTAACCTATAGCTGAGAAGAGATGGATTCATACCTTTCCCAAGAATACTTGCATGTAAGTCGATACAACAAATCCAACAGAATTGGAACTTTACTCTATGTTGAACAATTCTGAGCCATTATCCATTGCACCACCTCCACATTCAAGCTTACAGCATTTGATATTCCCAAGTACTTAACTTTGGGGATTATATGAAAACCTGAGTTTCAATGTGATGTGGATGTAAAAAAAAAAGAGGCAGAGAGTGAATGTGTAGGAAATGAAATAAGAAGTTGATTTGATAATCACATGATTTATAGTAAATTGTATTATTTACTGTCAGTTGTATAGATGTATTTCTGAGTATTTGTCTCAGATCCATGATGCATGGATGAGCATATATTTATTTATTATCTGTATTTCTAGAGTGGGGAGTTATTATGATATAAATTCAGACTAATGTCCTTATTTTTAACTTTCAAGTTATTTCAAACTGATAATTAGAGTAACTTTCAAGAAATTTCAAACTGAACCCCTTATTTAATCTTATTTATTCTCGTTCTACTGTCTATGTTTAGGTATATCTCATCTTGTTCTCTTTTGGTAGCAGTCTCTGATGGGAGCTTTTGATACTATAATGAAGAGTACTATTACTACTGTATCTCAGGACAGTTCAATTCATATTGTTGATGCATGCCTTTCCTGTGGGTTTGACTGTCTCACTACCTAGTTTTCGACTGAACACACTGATTTCTAAAGCTGAACATATACTAAATTGAATAAAAAATCAAATCCAAGCTCACAAAAAACCATCTCCTACAACAATGTAAGGAGTCTATGTTCCAACTTTCCAGAGGTGGAACTTCATCTTCTCGATGCCAAACCGGGCCTCTTATTCCTGTTTAAAACTGATATTCTTGTCACTATTCCAGTGCAGGAACTTGCAATCCTGGGCTACTTGCTTCTAATAGCTAATCAAAGTTGCCACAGCCATGTGTAGGATTTGGTTAGACAAATATAGCAGTGAGTGGTCTATATAGCAGGTTGGGATGTTTCATTGTGCTACTTAGGCAAGCCTATTCTCTGGGATCTGATTGGCTGCTGACTTGAGTATGGATGCTGTGATAAATAAATAGCCATTATTTGACCATGAACATCCAAGTACAGAATCTGTATTAAGTTACAGCCTTACCTGCTAGTTGGGGAATTACCTTGCTAGGATAAGTATTATAGTTTTAATTCTACACCATGAACTCAGTGCCTATATTAAGAATGGGTTTTCATATAGTATTCATATTTGTGGTGACTTCAATATTCACTACAAAGAGTGGTTAGTCCACTTAAACAAAATTGATGAAGAAAGCCAATACTGCAAAGACTTTTCCATCGCTTACAAAACTAACTCAGATCATTGAAGGAGCAACTTGTATTCCTGATGTTACAGAAGATCAGGTGAACCTTTTTGATCTTTTCCTTACATTCTGCCCTGAAAAATGCTTAACTGATGGTTTACTCCTCACTCAGCACTTTATTTACTAATCAATGTCAAAGTTGATGCTGAATCAAAAGCATTCTCTAATGTGCCATTCCATAGAACAGTTTTTTGCTACATGAAAAACAACTTGGACGGCTTCAGATTTTACATGGTGGATGTTCCTTCTTTAAATATATTTCCTCCAAAACTGCTACCATCATCTCAGAATGGAACTTTTCTGGAATGCAGAGTTTTATATCCCAGAAAAAAAAACTGAACAGCCAGATCTGATTCACCCCTAAATGTGCCATAGCCATAGTTAACTGTAAAAACTATTACAATATCTATCATAGGGAACAGTTTAGTAGGACACTTCCTGTATTCAGAACTGCTTGCAGTCATAGCAAGAGAATTATAGAAAATGCAAAATTTAGCTATGCACAATCAATCTAGTTCAAGGTCAAAAGCAAACAACTTGGATCCTGGGAGTTCTAGAAAATTTACAACCAAATTCTGAATAGAGGCAAAGCATCAATGCCTACCATTATAATTAATTTAAAGATTCTCTCATCTTTGTCAGATAAGACGAGTTTTTTCACCACGATCTTTGCCCCTAACTCAACCTTAGATAACAAAGGTCATCCTTTTCTTGACTTTCCCAGTCTCACTGAGCATAATCTCTAATATTTTTATTATGGCTCAAGAAGTCTCAAGAATTATCAAAAGTCTTGACCCTAAGAAGGCTACTTGTCCAGATAAAATTGCAGTGGTTGTTATATATCAATTAAGAGTTAACTCTGATAACAAAATTATTTAACTGCTGCTTGAAGGAGAAATCCTTCCCAAATCTGTAGGAAGTGTCTACTCATTCTCATCACAGTATAGACCCATCAACCTCCTCATGTCATAAGACTTTTTGAAACTATAATCAACAAGAAGGTTGTTAATCACTTCAGTAGTGACAAATAGTACAGGTTTTGATTGGCTCAGTCCACTGCTGATATCCTAACTGACATTATTCACAGAAACAGTGAGGCACTAGCCAACAAATATATCTTAAGGATGATTGCATTAGAAAGGTCTTTGACAAGGTGTAGCATAAAGGGTAACTGCACAAGCTTTCTAGCTATGGTGTTGTTAAAAGAGTCTTCTCAGTTATAAAGTTTTTTCGAACAAGTTGGTCTCTGAAAGTAGTTGTTAATCGTCAGTTCTCTGAGGTCCAAGGGATCAACACAAGTGTCCCATGAGGTTTGCTAACTGATCTGCTGAAGAGTATACACAAATCATTTTTGAATATTTATGCTGATGATACAACAGTATATGGATGCACTTTCAAAACTCTAGTTGACCTGAGCCTGGCAGCTGATCTCTCCTCTGACCTATCTCTAACATATCCGTGGTGGGGAAAAACTGACTGGTCACATTTAATACCTAGAAAACCAAACTTGTGATGTTACATCATCATCCAATCACGATAGAAAGGTGTTCCCTCAGGTTGGCCCTGTACCTATTAAGACTTAAATTCAACCCAGACCTCAAGTGGAAATTATATGTATGATTCATTGCTAAAGATGCCGGGAAAATGGTTGGTTCTCTGTGCAGCTGCAGTAAGTACCTGATATCCCCTGCTAGCCTATACCATTACAAGACTCAGATCAGGTGAAAAATGGAGTATTTTTGCCATATATAGGCAGGAGCTGCCCAGTCTTCACTTTCCAGTCTTGATAGAGTTCGAATACATCAGCATATCAGGTTATTTTCCACCCAGTAATCTTTTTACCATAGATGGAATGTTACAAGTATCTTGCTATTTTATCACTATTTCCGTGGAAAGTGTTCAGATGAACTACCTTGGTTAGTTTCGATAGTTCTAACCTTCACGGCTAAGACCAGCCCTGTCACGCACTTTGTATTCACTCTCATTCCCTTCCTATTCCATTGGTGAGATGTAAGTTCTTCTCAAGCATCTCCTTCCTATCAACATCTGCTTTGTGGAACTCATTGCCACGAGGATGCTTCCCTGATCACTACAATCTTAACCTGTTCAATTCTATGGTTTACTGTTATCTTCCCTAGATATCCCCCATAAACTGTGCCTCTTACTTTGTAACCCTCTACCTACAGTGGTTTTCAGACCTTGTACAAAATCCAGTGAATATACATTTGTTGTGAATTGTGTGTAATATAGCAGATGCCATATTACACACTATTCACAACAAAGGTATAAAGGCATGAAGATTTATACAAACTTTTATTCACTGAGTGAGTGTAAAAGACTCCAGAATTACTTTTTGATTTTTTTAAAAGGTGATTGCTAAAAATCTGTACACTAATCTAACGTGATGGTTTTTATATTCATTTGGCACAAGTACAGAACATCTTGAGGTGTATAGTTTCCTGATACTTGTCACAGAATTTGCATTTTAGATCCACACTATTATGATATTTGCTTGAAAGTTCCTACTGAAAAGACTCTGGTTTTGCACTGCCTTCCATTTCAGCCTTTAATCCAGTTGCTTGTAACCATTGATGAGTGTTAACTTTATCAACATCATCTTTATTAGCACGTTCTGAATATTGGTCATGCTGAGGTTTGTTTTGTCAGTGTTGTTTCATCTGTCCAAGAGCTTTATCCTTGGTTTTTTTTTTTCATATTTTTTGCTGCAACAGTTGTTTCTTGGATTCTTCATTGTGCTAATTATTATTATTAACCTCTTTCGACGTTTATTGTTTAAACCATATCTATTACGACTATTAACCCTTTGTTGCATATTGGTTACAATTGTAACCTTTTTCTAACCTTTGTTGAATATTGGTTACAATTGTAACCTTTTTCTAACCTTTGTTGAATATTGGTTACAATTGTAACCTTTTTCTAACCTTTGTTGAATATTGGTTACAATTGTAATCAATATGCAACAAAGGGTTAATATGTATAATAATAATAACCTCATAGTGATTGTTATGATAATCAAGCAGATATTGCAATTGCTTATATCATCATTAATTCATTGTAAAGTTTGTACTGATTATTATTCTTGTTTATCATTTGTTACCATCAAGTATGCTGACTATTTTTCTTTGTCAGGCACTAAAATGTGATTTATGATTTATTTTTTCTGCTTGTTTTACTCTCTACTCACAAAGTATATTTGTTAAGTATAGAAAATATTGTTATTCTGTATTTATTCTTGTCTCTGTTTTCAGTGAAGTGTGACAAGCAGACTTTGTTATTGACACTGCCCAAAAATATCTCCTCATCTTCAAGGCATCTTTTTATTTTTTGAGTAGATTTTATCTTAGATATTTTTTTGGTTTATTGTAACAAATTCTTTTCTTTATTTCTTGGATTTCTTTTTTTTTTTTTTGTGTGTGTATGTTTCATGTTATATCATTTCTGACATTTTTCATTTCATGTTTTCTCTTTTCTTGTTTGTCTTGTGATCTTTTTCATTTTTTTTCCATTCTTCCTTTTACTTCTTTCTTTCTTTTTCTTTTGTTTTTTGTTTCCATTCTCTCTTTTATGTTTTTTTTTCCTTTCTTTCTTTCCATTCTTTTATCTTTTCTTTCTTTCTTTTTGGTATTTGAATTTTAAAAAAAAAATTTCTTTTTCATTTATTTTCCCCTCCCTTATTGTTCCTTTACAACTCTTTCTTTTCTCTCTTTACTTTTTCCTTTGTAGTTTTTATCTTTTGCTTTTTGTTCTTTTTTTTCCCCCCTAATAAATCTTATCAGATTTCAAAACTAACATTTGACTGCATATTTTCTTCTCACCCTTCTTCACTGGCATACTCATTTTCCATATCTTTCCTTAACATTTTAATAACAACAATAAAACTGATACTTGATGACAATCTCTTTTCCACTAAACTAAGATTACATGCAAGGCTAACTGCAGACAGAGCATTATGTCCAAATTATGTTTTCCTCCTTTATTATGTATGATATTTTTTCATGTGTAGGACATTGCCTGTATAATTCAGTAGTTTCAACTGTTAAGTAGGTTGAAATATGGGCCATTGTGTAGATGTGGATCATTTTACCATGAGGAAATTATATTTGAATATTATTTTACTGTGTTTGTTTTTTTTATTCTTACCTTGTAGCAATGTCATTTTGGAATATAATTGTAGAAGATATATATAAAAAAAATGTAACAACATTTTTTTTAATAAGGCTGATAAATGCCATTGAAGTGTAATTAATTGGAATAGTGTCTTTTTTATTGCTTTTATCATGTTTTTAATAAGGTTGTAAATGTCATGGGATTGCAATTAATTGAACTATTATCTTCAATTTCTTTTTAATTTTACTGTTTTTCTTTTGGTGGGCCAAGTGATTAGAACATTAACAATCTGACCATGACACAATTTGTCTGGGGAAGATTATCTCAATGTGTATCATCATTAGGAAGTGACCATGGGTTGACCCAGCTATGGTAGTGAAATTGAGTAGATGAAACTGTTCAGAAGCTGTTGATAGTTGTGCTAGCCTGAAATCACAAGTCATCATGGCTGAAGTTTGCCATGGAAATAGGAGTAGAGTAGGTCAAATCATGCTAAATTTTGTGCTCTCTCAATTCTGTAACTTAGGTCTGCTCAACATTGTTGCAATATAAACCACAGGTTGGTTCTGTGGGTACTTAAGAAATACAAATATGCTTGTGCAAGCATTTGCAACAGGGATTAATTTGCCATTATAATAGATATCCATAATTGGAAATGAGTAGCCAACCATGCACGATGTTTATAATAAGTTTGTTATATGACATGAGAGTTTAATTCATTGTACTAGTGTATTCTTTTTAATTGCATTTACTGTATTTTAACTGACCAGTTCTCCAGCCTTCAAAATATGAATTTAACATGTATTCATTTACAGTTAGTCTAATGTCTTCAATATTTTGGCTGATGTGCCCTCCAGCCTTCTTCAAGTGTCTATTGACACTGATAATTTTCAGGCTATTTCAAAACTGAACCTTTTATTTAATCTGCAGAAGTATTCCTCTTTTTCTGTTTTTCTTTTTTTTTTAAGTACTTCTCTGTTATTGTTAGTCCTGTTACGACTTAGTCTGAACTGTACTAATCTGAATAAAGTATAATGAGACTCTGCTTTTGAAATATGGCTGATTCTGAAGATAGAATTTTTTCTGGTTTGTAACTTTCAGTACTTCAAAAACCAAGTTAGTATGGTTTCATCACCACAATTCAGATGCTATTCAGTTCTATTCTCAATGAGGCTTTGTGCTTCGAGTGTCCATTGGGTCTCCAGACCTCAAGTGGAACTCAAATATACAATCAATTGCTAAAGATGTTGAAAAAGTTGTCAGCTCATCCTCTTGCCTCAGTAAGTATCTGACACCTTTGACATGATTTATCTTTACAAGAGTCAGATTAGACCAAAAATAGAATATTTCATCTATATAGCTGGTGCTGCTTAATTTTACTTTTCAGCTTTAATAGAGTTAAAAACCATTTACATGGTCTTTCTGTGGTAGACTTCTTCTGCATTTTGCAGCTTCTTCCCCACTGATGCAATATTGCAAGCTTATCATTATTCCATCACAAATGTTCAGATGAGCTCCATTTATTTGTTTCTACCAGTTGTGATATTTCCAGCTAGGATATTTCTTTGCCTCTCTCAGGATTGAATCATTCACATTTCTTCCAAAGTTCCACTCAGCCTTTTCTCAAGAATTGCATCTTTATGGAATAGACCCCTGCAGGAGTGCTTTCTCTGAAAGTCAAGTGTCAATCATTATCTAACATCCTGATCATCATAATCTTCGCTTCCTATCATCTCTTTCATTTATATCAGACATAATTCATCATCACTAATTCAGCTGTAACCCTCTACCTTGAGTGATTCTCAAGCAGGCTGGATTTACTATTGTACTTGGGTGTGCTTAAACACTAGGCTCAATTAGCTAGGGAGGCCTCATCTTTCTTCTAAAATGTCTTTCAAAATTCTGCCGAAGTGCATTAAAATTCATCTCCGTTAAACCAGCATAAGCTTTTGCACATACAGGATGCAATGTATAAATTGTTGTCTAAATTACGCAAAAATGAAAATAACACTGACATCACATTTTAACAGATATTTACCAAAATTATCCAAAAATATCTTGAAATGCTAAAGAGTAAATTTATTCAATAAAATTGCCATTCTCTTCAACTATGGCTTCCAGACAACTTTGAAATCTTCTGCAACTTTTCTGCTTGTTTAAGTTGGTGAATGTTGCCATAATCTTTGCCTTCAGTACATCTTTGGTGTTACAAGAAGTTTTGTTAGTCTCTTGCTCAACTGCACCCCACACATAATAAGGAAGCTGCAGTCTGAGGAGTTAGGTGGTCAGATGTAATAAGGTGATGTGGTCACAGAAATTTTCTGACAGCCATGACTGGGTTTTCCTGTTCACTTGGCATGGTGCAAAGTCCTATTGCCAGCAGCCACCCTCTCTTTACCCAGGGCACCACATCACTAGCTACTCAAGGCATTTGATGTAGGCCTTGGTGTTGAGTCCTTGTGGGAAGATGATAGAAATATAATGTTGTTGTCACTAGTGATCACTCTAAGCGCCATGTTGTTGGATGGATATTTGGTTTTTATTACTCTCAGTGCATCTTTTGGCGACCCAGTATCCTTTGCGCTGTCCTCAGATTGACACTAAAACACCTTAAAATGTTTGTTTTGAAGTTTTCAGTGCAAATGCCAAGCAGTACAGCATGCTATTTCCAAATTTCTGACAGAGTGAATTGCATCATGATGTCCAGCTGAGTGTACGATGCTATGTAGTTGACAAATTCAAAAATGATGTACATGTGCAAAATTAAAAGTGTAAAATGGCAACAATTTACTCATCGCACTCTGTATTAGTAACCTAAAATCAGTTTGATCTACTTAAACTTTTCAGATATAATGAATTTAAAAGCTGCTCCATATGTGTAACTTGATAGCAAATGGTGAAAACAATTGCAGTTTTTAGCAAGAATTCAATATCAGAAAAGACATTGAACAATTCAGCATAAAATTTGACCCAATATAACATTAAAAATATTGTATTGGCACAAGGGGTGATATCATTTGGTGGTAGGGATAGAGAGGATAAGGGAGAGTGTGTGGATGTGAGCACTTCTGGTAGTGTGCAATAGACAGCAACAATTTTTAAGCAGTTTTCTTGAACATGTGTGTGTGTGTGTGTGTGTGTGTGTGTGTGAATCTCTTCTTTATCTTCCTTTCTCTCCCTCTCTCTATTTGTGTGTGTGTTCTGTATGTATGTGCATATACACACATGAATTTGCCTGTGGTCTATATAAATTTGTTATATCTGAAAAATTCAAGTAGATTACCCCAATTAAAATAGGATACTATAAGTTGTATACATGTTAGAAAGTTGTGCATATGGTCTATCAGTGAGTGAAAACATGCTGTTTATGTGACATTAATCTAATAGGACCTCTGCTTAGATGAGCTATGAATTAAACAATATCAGAAAACAAAAACACGTGCATTGCACTTACATATATTAAGTGTGTTTGTGTGTATATATGTATAAAAATGTGTTTATTTATATATATACGCATCATTCATTCAGTAATGAATTAGAACACTCTCACTACTGGCGTATGAATACATGGTATATTACACGTTAGAAGTCTTCCTCCTTCTACTGAGCGCCCATAGCTCAGAGGTAGAATCGCCGACTGATACCAATTCAGTCAGGTTTCAATCCCGGGTAAAAAGCAATCGGATGTCTGACCATTCTGATTAACTGTTATTCAGCGAAACAGATCTGTCTGTGGATGACTATATATATATATATATATATATACACACAAACACACACACGTGTGCATGAGTATGTATGTATACTATAGTAGCATATTTAGGTAGTTTGTCGTTTGTGAGTTAAAGCAAGAAGCTGTGTAGCATCAATGTTACCAAGATATTTTTATCTGTGCGAGTATTTGTGTGTATGTGTGTGTGTGTGTGTAAAATTTAAAGCATGTGCATTACTAAAACTACTAAAGATCTAAGTATCTTTTAAAAATGCACTGAGTAATGCTCGTTCATCACCACAAAGTTGTCTTGTACTTATTGTTACATACTTTAGAACTTCCATACCATAGTTTGCTTTTATATAACCTGCATAGGTGCTGATGAGGCATTAAACACTGACTCTCTCTCTTTCTAGAAATGAATCCAGACAGTTGTTATTACTGCTTCAACTTTTTAATCCTAACAATAAGATTATATGAAAGTGGTGCAAGTAAAAGAAAACGTCTGAAAGATATAGTCAAACATTTAAACCCAATCATATCATTTGACTTTGCGTATTCAAAACAAACAAGTTCAACAGCTAATGCAGAAGGTTCAGATGTATTACTTGCCATCCCAGAGCCTTTGTCTGCAAATTCAAGTACCAGTGCCACCCAAGAACATTTGTCAATAACGCCAATTACCATTAGATTTTCAGGCACAGAAACTTTTCCCCCCTCCAAATGTACAGAAGTGAGTGTTTGCTCTTCTACTAATTTCATTATCAAGAATGTTGTAGGTTTATGGACTACATTGAGTAATGAGGAAATTCCATACTGGGTAAAAAAAAACCTTTAGAATGTCAACCCTGAGATGGATCTTTCACAATTTTGAAGAGAACCTACAAAACCCAAACTCATTCCTGCTGAAGAAGTTTATTCTTTTCCACTAAAATTAATGGAGAAACCTACCCTCAGAAATGGATAGTATATTTTCCAACTAGAAGAAATATCTACTGCTTTTTGTGTAAACTTTTCTCAATATTTTTTAAGAATGTTTCTTCAACTCCATCTCTAGCTTCTTCAGGATTTAATAACTGGCATCATCCTAAAATTATTAAGAGCAATGAAAATTCAAGAAGCCATATGGACTCTATGTTGACTGACTTAAAAATAAAATGTGGTCAGGTGCTTAAAAACAAATCTTGATGAGCTAATCAAGGTAGAACAGGAATACTGGAGGTATCTACTTCAATGATTGATATACAAAAGGGCTAACTGGAAGTGTTCAAAATGGTGTACAATATAAAAGGTACTTAAACTACAAAAGCGACAAACAAGTGGAAGTAAAACAATACAGTTTATGTGTTATGTTAACAGAACAAAAATATTTCAGTAGATCACACATCACACATTTATTCTTATATAGTAAATAAACTTTTCTGTAACTGTATTCAAATGACATTTTCTGATGCTAAAAGAACAGAAATTTTACAAATGGTTTTCTAGCTTATCTTCAGAATGGCTTATGCCATTCTGGTCACATGAATTATAGCATCTGCTTGATTTACATTTAAGATGATTCAGTCAGCTAAGTGCCATACATGGGTGATCATGTCTCAAAAGAGACATGACTGACTGGGCAGAAGATTATCTTGCAGTAGGTTTCCATTGCTTTCTGTGGTGGACTGGTTGCCAGCCAAGGCTATAGAAACCAATCTGTCCTATTATTTAACCCATAACTGGAGGAAAGAGATGGATTAATACCTTTCTCAAGGGTATTTGTGCATAAGTGGATGCAAGGAATACAACTGGAATTTGAACTTGGCACCCAATTAGTCATTCTGAGTCGATATCCACTGCACCACAATGCACATCCTAAGGTGATTAATTGGACCAAATAAATTGGTGTGGATTTTCAATTTTTGTTTAAAAACTAGTCTATAATTTTACAAAATTGTTATGGTCCATTGTTTATAAGTTTGTATCCAGAAAATACTCAACAATGGTTTCAATGTAGTAAAATTTATGGTTTGTTTGATTTTTTCTTTTTTTTTTTTATATTTTTTATTTATATATATGTGTATTAAGACTGAGGTTTTTAAGTGTACTGAACAATGTTTGATATTAATTTCTTGATCTTTTGTCCATTAAATCTAAATAAATACACAAGTCTTTGCTTTGTTCACACTCATCAATTTTCATTACATTTGTTATTTTTACTCCTTATTGTTTATGAAATTTGATAAAATATTAGTGAGAATATGAGGTCATTTAAAAAATTAATTTTCTTGATAGATTCTTTTTTTTTTTTTTAAGTATCTCAAGTTTGGTTTGCTTAAAAGAAAAACTTTTATATATTTTATCATTTTTGTAATCTGCTACGATATTTGAGTGTTGTCTTTAAAAACATATAATGTCACTTATACACTATTCACTGTATTTGGAGCATTAAATTTATCGTGTATGTAGTGTGGGGAGGTTGGCCAAAAAGCTGTTGGTATGCTTATATGCTGTGAATAATACAACATAAAATGAGTGCATTTGAATGCTCCCTGGTGAGTGAAATTATGATGCTAAACATTAAAGATTTCATTTTTTATTTCTTTTGAATGCACAAGGTTTTAAACATGACAATTGTTGGAGTTCAGAAAATTATTTTATTATGCTACTTACTTTATGGAAGTTAAATTTTGCTTGCCACATCTTGTTATAATTCATGTGACATGGTTGATAAACAATGTTAGTGATTATTGTCTTGTACTATAATATAACTTTTAAAGATCATCATTAACCTTTGTTGAATAAATATATAAGATAGTGATTTAATTTAATATAGCGAAAAATAATGATTTTTTTTAAAGAATTAGTAATGGAAAGAAATTCTGGTAGAGTTACAAAAAACAGTTTGTCAAAAGGACATTTTTTTTCCTCTTGACTCTGCTATTATTGCATACTCTCTTGGCAATTTTTATTGTTTTAAAAGCTATTTTTAGAATTTTAATAAATCCCAAACATATTTAACTAGATTAATGCATTCTGTTTTTTTGGCTCAAGAATAGAAAAAAGCATTAATCACTGTTTTTGTAATTAAACAGTCTCATAAAGTGTTTAACATTTTACTTGCTAATTCTTGAGAAAAAAAAGATAAATCCAGATGATCTCAAACTATTTTAGTGAATTTATGTGATGAGAGCAAAAGAAAGAAATGCCTGGAAAATGTATTTTTCAAAATGTATAATTGCAGTTACTTGTAGTTATGTGTTTATTTAAATTTTTTGTTCACAAATATTTTTATAAATTTATGAATAAAAACAATTTGTTTTCATAGTAATTTCTTTAAATAATAATATTACATTGTACTTGATTCACATACTTTCATAAACTTGTAAATATCAAATTATTCTTGTAAATAAGCCATTTGATAAAATAGTGTTAAATTCTTTTGTTGTCAATTTTTGAGAAAAAAGAGAATGCAATTTCATATATTTGGGTTCTATTAAAATTTTTGAAATAACTTCTTAGAATGATAAAAATTGCCCTTGTAGCAGCAGTATGAAATGAAAAACTGTCCTTTTGACATGACACTTTTTTGTATGTACAAATATTAAACTTTACCAAAGATTTTGCTTTTTTGGGGATATTTAAAATCTACAAAATTGTTATATAATGCAATCTTGCAAATTATATATAAAATGATTTCTATGCTTCTTTTATGAATTCTAAATATAGAGTTTTGAGATTATAGATTTATTGGTGCAGGTGTAATTCAAAAATTCAAAATTGATTGAAACATAAAATATATAACTTGAGATATCAGACTAATCGTAGGTAATTGAATAACAAAATAAAAAAATAAAAAAACAATATAGTATGTGACTCACCTCAGATGATGCCAAAATAGACTTTATCTTCTTGGTCCATTTGAGGCAATGGGTTGATCTGAAAAATGACCTCCTGGTTATCTTTCAGGTCAACTTACTGTTAGGTGCAGATCTGCAATTATCAGTGGCTGCCTATAACATATGAACAGGTGATCAATACAGCTGTGCTTGGGATATGCACATGTGGGATGGATGATGAGAGTAGGATATATAAGCAGCCACCTAAGAGGAGAAATAAGTCTTGAGAAGATGAATAAACACTGATATTATGTGTGAGAGATTTCATTGGTAGTCTGTATGGTGATAACAAATTCATTAAGTTCTTCAGACTCTCTAGGAATGAATATTTTTTGTTTATAATTGTCTCACCCCAAGCAAGGCAGTACTGCCACTGGTGTGCAGGGGGTTACATAATAGGAGAGTTAAGAGAAAGGAGAACAGGTCACAGTAGGTATCGGTGAATGGGTAAGAGAAGGATAGGTACATCGGTGTGAAGAGAGCTGCATGAGAGGAACGTGTAAAGTGAGAAGAAGGAGGAAGTCAAGGAGATAAGAGATGACACCTGACGTTGCATTTAAACTCTTGGAGATTGTAGCTATCAGGGAAACAAGAATACAGAAGGAAGTTCCACAGGCAGAAAGTGCGAGAAAAGAAGCTGATGATGTAGAGGTTGTGGTTACACTTGATTGTTTTTCAGAGTAAAATGGTAGAACCTTGTTGCTACTCTAGTAGCTTGAGTAAATTTCTGCAGGGATGCACCAAGGAGCAGAATCCATGAAAGTATTTGTAGAAGAGACAGAATGGAGCCACATCTCATTGGTGAGAGAGAGAGAGACTGGAGTCAAGCTGCCAGGTCAGGATTGACTACATTGCAGATTCTTCTTTGGATTTTGTTGAGAACCCCAAGGTGAACAGCAGGGGTGTCCAACCAGATATGGCAGCAGTATTTAATGCACAGGCAAATGATAGATTTTTATCTGGGCATGATGGATTCAGAAGAGAAAAATTTCCTGGCCTGGCCTTCTTAGCAGTAGATTTAGCTATTAATTCAATGTAGTTGTTCTGTTTAAGGTCAGCTGAGAGAGTGAGACTGAGGAGGTGCAGTGTATTGTTTTCAGGGAGACTAGGGTTATCCATGCTGATGGTGGGTAGAAAAGATTGTCTATGGTGATTAAAGGATAACAGCTATGTTTTGGAAGCACTAAAATTTATGAGCCATTTCTTACTCCAGTCCACCACTGACTGGAGGTTCTTTTTGAGAGCACCAGCAAGGTTTGTCTTGTTAGCATTGGCAGATTTTTTAGTGAGGTGGGAGTAAATGGTGGTGTTGTCAGTATAGATACCTACTTGGTATCTAATTACATCAAGGAGATAGAAAATCAGAAAAGGCATAGGACCTAGGATAGAGCCTTGAAGGACACCCATGTTTGTATGATAGGATCTGAAAGCATACTCATTCAATATGACCTTTATTATGAGATTTGATAGGAACAATTTGATTAAGGCAAAGAAGCGTCCAAATATACCATAGCCCTGTAGCTTGCGCAGAAGGCCAGCATGCCACACTCTGTCAAATGCTTTGGAGATATCCAGGGCAACAGCTCAAGCTTCACCGTTCTTATCAAGAGCCTGGCATATATACTCAGTGATGGTCGTTAGCATGTCAGTTGTAGACCTGGTGAAGCAGAAGCCATATGAAGAATAGGCAGTGGACTATGAGATGTTAAACCACTTCAGCATTGATGATGGCCTTGAACACTTCGTCAAAAATCGGTAGTAGGCTGATAGGGCGATAATTTGAGGGGTCTGAGGGTTCTCCGAGTTCTTAAAAACAGGAACCACAGATGAGGACTTCCAACAGGCAGGAAAGCAAAAAGCAGAGACAGTAGTTGTAGAGTTTTGAGAGGATAGAGAAAAGTTCAGGAACACATTTCTTTGAGGCGATGACTGGGATTCTGTCACTTCCACTTGCCTTATGGGGGTCAAGTTTTGAAATTCTTTTAAAGACCAGTAAGGGGGTAATGTAAATGTCGCTCGATTCTAGGTGTAAAATAGGGTGTGGATATTCCAGAAATAAAAGCTAGCTAACTGAGTTTAGTAGAGCAAGATGGAGACACATGTATGGATGGTCAGGAGATTCAAGAGAAACCTCCCTAGTAAGAGGGAGATGTTTGCTGACATAGACTCGCAGGCCATGCATATAGATGCTGAAGTTCTTCCTAAAGAGTGGAAGGTAATCTGGGATTGAGAAATCAGAGGGGATTGTGGGGTTCAGGTTAGTTTCGTAGAGCGCTAGGATGTCTGGGGACCTTTTGTGAAGGAAAGATTCCACACTGCAAAAGTTGGTACGTATACTACAGATGTTAGTGAAGGAAATGCTGAGGGTTTTAGGTGATTTTTGTGAGGCTGGCTTAGCATTGTATTTGTAATTGTGAGTATTCATTGTTATTTTTGGTAAGGAGAGGCCTTGAGTAGTGGTCATCAACTACGACATGTGTAGGAAGGAAACTGGTGCAGACTGCAGCATAGTGTTGCCTTAGGGTTGCCCATCTGAGGAATCTGCAGGGACACCTATCCATGCACATCATCGTGCTACAAAAACCCTGATATTATTCAACTGTTGATCAGAGCAGCCGCTCAAGACACCATGTAAGAGTTAGAGCTCCTAATTATCAGTTGGAAGCAGTAACCAGAAAACTGCCAACCTGGTACCCTCAGTATGGAGAGCTGTTACCACCATCCACTCACATCGTAGAAAAGTTGCGAAAGCTCCACTATTGAGGCTTAAGTAGAGAAAAAACGTGTGAGCTAGGAAGCCCTTCCTGAACAGGAAACAAGGAATGAGCCTCTACTACTGATCAATACAAGGGCGTGGAGCATGAACCGGGTGTCTATCTACTCCAATTTTAAAAAATGAAAATAAAAAAATAACAAAATATGTATTAAAAAATAAATAAAAAGTAGAATAAAAGCTATAGGTGAGAAAATTTTTTACAGTAAGTTTTGAATTAGTGATGAGGTTGGGTTCACCATGATTTTGAGAATTGTTGTTCCAAGTATGATAATAGTGAATTGTAGATGAGATAGGTCGGGTAATAGGGGAGAGGATATAAACATTAATTAATTACTTAGTATAAGTTTAACTAACCCCTCTTTAAAATAATTTTGTAGTCAAGGGAGAATTAAACAGTATAAAAGAATCAAATTATAAAAGATTTGTACATTTAAACAAGAAATATCGGATATGCGAACATTTTTTTCTGAAAGGGGAAGATTTAAGGAAAAATAGAGAAAAAATAAAAAACAAAGTAAAAGCACATAGGTGAAAATTAACAAATTGTTTAGTCAGATTTGAAGAGATGAAGACAGAGCAAAAAACCCCGACCAAGATTTGTATAGCGTGCTTTGCCAGTAGGAAGAAAAAGTTACTTTAGTGCCAATGTTGCTTGAGATTTCCTAGTGGCTTTCCAATAGCATTAGAAAATTAGTTTTTGTTCAGTTTGTCAGTTGATTATCTATTAGACTGATATAGAAATTCAGACATCTTTTGATCAGTGAAAATTGTAAATTTTATGTTAAAACATCTGGATGTAACATATGTTGGCATTTTCTTTTTTTTTTTTTTAAAGATTCTTTGAAAAGTTTGCCTAATAAACAAATTTTATTTACAGTTTATATTCAGACTATTATTCACATCTTTGTTGTTTTTATCTGTATATTAATCTGAGTAACCTATAAGGAATTCCAAACACTTTATTTAATTTACAGAGGATATGCTCATGTCTAGGGATATCGTCTAGTTCTTATTTTTATTTGCCCATTTTTACTGCTTGAACCAGGGATTGAAATCACCACCAGTATGTCATCAAATTCACAAACCAACACTTTTACTTGCTAGACCATTGTCCCTTAGGAGTAAAATTAGACACTTAAATTTGACAACAAGTCTTCAGCGTAGCAGTAGGAGCCATCAGCAGCAGTGAAAGTTAAATGGAAACCGGTGAGCAATAACTGAACAGTACTAAATAAAATTAATAGATAGACAACATTCCTAGACATGGCCAGTCTACCTTGGTAAATTAAATAAAAGGTTCAGTTTGGAATTTCCTGTAGGTTACCTAGTTTGTTATACACCTGAGGAAGGCTGGAGTACACAATGGCCAAAATGTTGTGATAAAAACAACAAAGATGAGGAAAATGGTCTGAATGTAAACAGTGTAAAGAATGACAACTCCTCATCCCAAAAGATTCATACTAAAATTAAACAAATTTTAGTTAAAATCCATTTATGCATATACACACACACACCTATGTTGATTCTTATGTAGTAAATTTATTCAATTAATGAAACATTATTTCATAATTTATTTGAATTAGTATCTTTACCTTTGTAAATAATATTGAATATGTTCTTTAGTTTTTCTCAAGTTGTATCCAGTGTTAACCAGTAACTAAAACTTTTTCATTTTTCAGTCAGAAGAATTGGATACTAAAGAGATTTAACATTTACTAAGTAATACTCAATGACTTTAACATGTACGAAACATATCTACTAGAATGTGTTAATAACAGCAAATATAAAGATAATAGTTCAAATAAATTGTGGAATAATAATTGTTTACCAGAGAACCTAACACACCATTAATGAAATAATATTTTTTATTTTCTGATAGATTGGATGATGTCCCTGAATTTCCTATGTCAGAGTCAGCAGCAGTGGAATTGGAAGTGCTTCATGTTCATAAGGTATTTAATATATGAGAAAAAAGTAGTAGATATGGAAGTTGTTTGCGAAGATGTATATATTTTCCCTATCTTACAACTATACTTTCAAATTATAAAATATATAAATATAATATTCTGTTATGGTGTACTTATTTGTGTTTATATTCTCTTTTCCTAAAAAATAATGGGATTAATATTACTGTTTTTTTTTTTATCTTGGCTTGTTTTTTTTTAGTGTAGCCTGGTTCAGCATGCTGTATCATCATTTAGTGTCCAATGGTAAAATCCAATATTGAAAAGTGATGATAGTCAAATCAGGAGAATAGGGAGGGTGATTAACTAGTTAAAAACCACACATAGCAGCCATTGAAATCAAGAATTTGTATGCTGGAGTATTGTCTTGATGAAACAAGACCCTTTTCATCAGTTTTCCTGGGCATTTGGTCTTGATAACCTTTTGTAACTACTTCATTAAGTTGGCATAGTACTCTCTATTGATAGCATGGCCCTTTTGATGATAGCCGATAAACACAATGCCTTTTACATCCCTATAAACTGAGGCCATCATGTTCCCTGCAGGGTAAATGACATTGGCCTTTGGAGAAGGTGAGGACAGGTGTTTCCACTGCATGAATTTCTCTCTGGCTTGAGGTAATGAACCCTACACTCATCTTGGGTTAACAAATGTTCAAAGAAAGCAACTGGATCTGCTTCAAATAATGTCAGATTTTCCTGTGATTAGCCTGGTGCACATTTGATTAAGTGTCAGAAGATGTGGCACCCACTGAGCAGAAACCTTTGTCATACCAAGTTCATTGTGCAGAATATTCTCAATTCTCTCATGGAATATGCAAATAATATTTGCTCCCTGATTTATTGTCAATTGCATGTCATTCATCATCATGAACACAATCAAGATTTTCCTTGGTGGTGGCAGTTGCAGAATGTTTAGACCTTGGTTCATTTTCAAAACTCCCCCTCCCCAATTCAGTTACCCACTTTTGCACTGTTGGTAAAGGTGGAGCATTATCCCCTAATGTAACAACCATGTCAGCATGAATGTCCTTGATGGTTAAACCCTTTTTCTGCAGGTTCTTGATAATGCTATGATGCCAAATTTTTTTCATTTTCAAGAGAAGTTGCTACTAGTTACTTTTGAAGTCTTCTTTGTACAGTCACATATCAGTTTACCTGGGAAAAAAATGCAGTTATTAATAAGAAGAGTTGAAATTAATGCATGCAAGATTTAATAGCTCTAGCATTCCCCGCCCTCCATAGTCAGCCTATGAACTTTTTTTGTCCATCCTCATATATATAAAAAATTAATGATACTTATCCTTGTTTGATTAAAAGTTGGTGATGTTAATGCTCCTCAGAGTCAAATAAAAATATCTCATTTATTAGGGATTTATAACCTGGGAGAACTAGCATGAAACTCAGTATGCTTTTAACAGCTCAACCATGAGAGACCTCACAGCAAATTGGTTGTGCAGTTAAAAGCATGCCTAATGAAAAGATAATTTTCTAAGGTTAGTGGGGATGTAGGCTCAATCCCTGCCAAGAGGCATATTTAATGAATCTTTCAATTGCCTAGGCAATAGATGTCAATTTCACTGTTTAAAAAGTATAGGTGTCTACTCTTAACATGTGTAGCCATTAAATTAATTTTTATAGTAAAAAGAAATAGATTAAAAAATGTTTTAGCTACTTATAAAATAATGACTGGCTACTTGTTTGTGATCACATCTGTCTGCCAGGGTGGCTAGCAAATCCTTATTACAGATGCCTGCTCAACCCACATAGTTGCAATATAAACAACATATGAACTATGTTGAGCGACCTTAGTTACAATAGTTGGGAGAGAGCACATAATCTGGTGCAGTCAATTTTTTTCTAACCAGGCCAGTATACCCAAACTCTTAATCATGATGACTTGTGAATTCATGCTAGTAAAAGCGTTGATGGCTTTCAAAACGTTCTTTCTATGAAATTTCACTCACAAGGCTTGGGCTAAAGTGTTGTATAGTTTTCAGGCATTTTCTAAAGGTACTGCACAGTGGGATCACTGCCCTAGACTTATATAATCATGAAGTCATCTCTGTCACTAATCAAACATGGTTAGATTGGAACCCAGGTCACATGGCTAGACAGCAAATGGTCTAACCACTCATCCATTCATCCATATATACGAGGTGCGATGATTAAATTGTCGCCATTTTATATTTTTAATTTCACATATACACATTGTTTGCTTATGATTTTGTCAAATGCACAGTATAGTAGTGTCAGTTGGGCACCATTTGTGATAAAAGAAGCCCCATGATGCATTTCATTCTGCCAGAAATTTGGAAATGTTGTATTGCTTGGCATTTGCACTGGAAACTCCAATACGAACATTTCAGAGTGTTTGGGTATCAATCTGAAGACAGTGTGAAGAATTCAGAAAGATTTGGCTTAGTCTAATGGTGATTATGAAGGTGCAGCAGCTCAGAAAATTCACTCTGATCATTCCAATAAGAAAAGAACTCCAAAATTTGTTGGTGAGGGCCATAAGACTCAACATGGAGGTCTACATCAAGAGGGTGGCTGCTGGAAGACCCTATGTTTGGCAGCAGAACTCTGCACCATACCTCACAAGCAGAAGAACCCAGTCATGGTTGTCAGACAATTTCTGCAACTATATCACTCCTTACATGTGACCACCTAACTCCCCAGACTGCAACTTCCTTGATTATTATGTGTGGGGCACACAAAACTCTTTGTAAAATCAAAGTTGAACTGAAAGCAAGGATTATGGCAGTATTCACCAACTTAAACAGGCAGAAGAGTTGCAGGACATTCTGAAGGCACCTGGAAGCTGTAGTTGAAGCCAATGGCAAATTTATTGAATAAATTTACTTTTTAGTATTTCAAGATATTTTTGTGTAATTTTGGTAAATATATCTGTTAAAATGAGATGTCAGCATTATTTTCATTTTTGCATAATTCAGATGACAGTTTATCCATCACACCTTCTGTGTGTTTGTGTACACATAGTGATGTACAATCTCGGAGCAGCTAACATACCAGTTGACTCCTTCAAATTGTCTTCTTTAGATAGAATGCAGTGGAGGGCAACTTGTCATTGTGGCATTGCAAGTTTTGAGCAAAATCGCCTCCAACGTTTTGATGCACTCTGTTTGGGAACTAAAACTTGATCTTTCATGCAAATTTCTCCATCTGTGGTGATATTCAAGTGCTCAATTTGTCATTCATATGTTCTGCAAATCCAAGGCTGGTTAAAGGCTCACACTCACCAAAAACACCCAGAATCTGGGTCTGCATCAGAAGCTTCTCATTCTCAAACAGTTTCAAATGCTTCCTCTGCAAATTCAAGGCAGGCTTGATGGTGCACATAAGGCCCAAACATTAACTTGATGTTTCATGTACTAAACGAATTGAACCCTTGTATGTTGAAACCAATGTGAGAGACCAACGTACACACAGAGTTGTGTTGAAAGTTATTAGTGCAACCAGATTTTTAGAATAAGACCAAATGATTAAATATCAGAATCTTTGGAGGGATCCTTTCTTGGTTGAGTCATATGCATGAGCAGATTCTGAAAAAATATATATGAGATATATTTATATGGAGTTATCCCATTGCCTATTTTACACTACAGGATTGCATGTTCAAAGTATGTTTATTTCTCTACATCCATCATATTCCAATATAGTTTCTTAGACCCTTCTGGTTGATGCTTGTATAAACAATATAAAAAAATCCTTGTTTGTGTATTAATCTGTAACTTAAGATAACTACTTTTTGAAAGTAAAATAAATAAAAGCAATAACTTATCTTGGTCTTTCTCTCTTTTTCTCACTTGATTTTTTTATATTCTTTAAGTATCCCCTTTTTTATAAAAAATATTATTCACAACATCCATTCTTGTGGGTGCGTCTGTCTCTGCTTGAACGAGTGAGTGTGAGTCACTCTGAAAATGTCTACTCTGCTGGAACAGAAATTTCACAATTCACTTTCTCTTTTTTGTGTCTGAATTAAAAAAAAGTTCTTTTTTCTTAATCTTTACAAGTTACTTTGTAAGTGCACTGCTAATGTTTCATAATCTATGTTATAATGTTGTCTTTTTACAAACTCTTGTATGCTTTTCTATTCTCTTTAATAATCTTTAATAATTAAATTCATGGCATTAATCTTCAAATGTGTATGTGTGTTACTTTTGGATCTAATGTGATTTTTTTAAAAATTTCTATTATACAAGGAGTAGCTCAGATATTAGGTTTTCAGTAACTGACTTTGTTTATTGCTTAAAAAAGGAATTTCAGCATTTCATTAATTTACAATAACTGAATAAGAACAAACTAAGTTTGTTTTGCTAATAAGCAGATATTTAATATAGGAAACCAGCAACCCTGTATTTTTTATGTTATTTAGTAACACAGATATGTCTATCATAGAAATGTGAGTTGTCTGTGTGTACCTTGGATTTTCTAAACATCTCTAAATATGTTAGACATGTAAAATTGTATATATTGTAAATCTTCATCTCGGGGAAATTTTTTAATACTATACAAAGGCATTGTATTATAACAGCATTAATAATTAGCCATAGTCACTGTTAGTATAATCTGCTGCTGCTTCAATGTATTTAGAAATTCTTGATAAAATACAAAGAAGACTATGCAATACTATTGATCCTGACCTGGCATCTCAGCTTCAGTCACTTTCCCACCATTGTAACATATCTTCCCTATACCTCTTCTAAAAATATAACTGTAATTATTCTGATAAACTTTCCTCTTTGGTACCTAAACTTTATGAATTTAAGCATAGTACTAGATTGGCATCAAGTCTTATCAATTTATTGCTGAAATGGCTAGATGTAACCGTAAGTTCTATGCTCACAGTTTCTTCTCTTGCACTTTTCACTTGTGGAACTCTCTTCTGGATTCTTGCTTTCTAGTCGGCTTTGATCTTCAAAAATTTAAAATACAATATCATCTTGTATCTTCTTCATTCTTGTTCTTTTACTGTTTATTCCTTAATAATGTTTACATTTTCTCTCATCCTCTAACACTCAGTAACCCTTTGTGTCTTAGTGGCTTTATTATCCTACTTAAGGTAAAATGTTTAAAAAATTCCAATAACTGTGGTACAAATTAAGACTGCATTCCATTTACATTTTTACATCAAAGATTTTTATGTAAAGATGAGTGTAAATTGATTTTCTTAGATATATATTTTTTTCATAGCAATCTTCTTATTTGAAATATTCATAGAAATTGACATGTGTCTAATATTGAAAAAGTTCATGTATTTTAATAAATATTATTCCTCACAGTTTACAGAGGAATTAGTATATTGAGATTGATATATTGAGTTGAATTGATATATTGATTAAGAGAAGCCACTATGTAGTTTCAATGCAATGGTTGGTGTGTTTTTTGATCTCTAGTTGCTTTGCTTGTCTCTTTGAGGCAAAAATAACTGCTTAATGTAGATTTGTTTAGAAAAGCTGGTATTTCTCAGTTGACTGAGCATGACCTGTTGCAAAGTCTTGCCTTTATTTTCAGGGGATATGAACTGGGAAGCTTTTGAATTTACTCAAACCCATCAGTGACTGGTTGATATTTCTCTTTTTATAATCTCTTTTCTAGTCCTTCTGCAATTTTTCTCTTTGAATTTTATTTTTTATTAATTTTTTGTGAAGTCTGTTATTTTGATGTTGATCTTGTTTTTTTATGTGGCTTTTGACACACCTCTGAAACTTTACATGTTGGCGATTTCAATTATTAAATTTTCAATGTGACTTTTCAAATGCCAACACCTTCATGAATTCAGTGGATATTTTGGAACTACCAGAAAATTTTAATTTTCATAAACTATATCAAAAGTATTTTAGATTTATTTCAGGTAAATACATAAATTGTATTAAGCTACCTTTGTAAGGTATGGTTGTTGTCAACTTTCAGTGCAAAATTTGAAGGGACACTGATCCTTGAGGGTAAATGGTTGACATAGGGCATAATTTTTTTATTAATGTAAATATTATATTTATGGTGTACATATGTTTGAGTAGAAATCTCTGTTTACTGAAACACTGAAATCAGTATTGATTCATTTAGAGAAAAAAAAACAAGGATGTCTACTCAAATGTGTACCTTGTAAATATAACATAGTAAAAAGAAATAATGTTATATTAAAAAAATCCATTAATTGCATGAAAAGTGGGATTTAATGTCATTTAAATAATATGATAATGGATATCAATAAAATTGTTAGTTTTAATTGAGTTAAATTAAAATTAAGATATTTCTATTAGAGTTGGCATGTTTTTAATGAAAACAAATTAAAAATAACATTGAAGACCACTTGATAATGTACATGTCAAATTCTAGTAGCAGTCAGAAAATTTTGATTAAATCACAACTCAAGCATTTATTGCAGGTAAAATTTGACCCAACATGATTTTGCCTGAAAAATTACATCTCTAATCCTGTTTTCAAGGGTTCGTTTTAATTTCTATCAATACAAATATATGGTATAAAAATCTTCACTGCATGATTTTTATTCAGAACGCACACACATAAATACATACAAGGTGCGTTGGATAAATTGTTGCTATTTTATATTTTTAATTTTTGACATGCACGTTGCCTGTTAGTGATTTTGGGCACTATTGTGATAAAATGAGCACCATGACACAATTTACTCTGCCAGAAATTTGGAAATGGCATGCTGTACTGCTTGGCATTTGTGCTGGAAGCTCCAATATGAATATTTCAGAGTGTTTGGGTGTCAATCTGAGAACAGTGCAGACGATTCGGAAAGAGTTGGATGAGTCTAATGTTGATTACAAAGGTACAGCAACTTGCAGAATTCACTCTGTTCATTCTGATAAGTAACTCCTTCCAACACCAAAGATGAGCTGAAAGCAAGGATTATGGCAGCATTCACCAAATGAAACAAGGAAACCGCCTAGAAGAGCTTCTGGAGTCCGTAGTTGAAGACCATGACGATTTTATTGAATAAATTTACTCTCTAGTATTTGAAGATATTTTTGTGTATTTTTATATATTTTTAATTTGGGCAGATATACCTGTTAATATGAGATATCAGTGTTATTTTCATTTTTATGTAATTTAGACAATAATTTACGCCATCAATATTGCTGCTTGACTTCGTGTCAAGTGGAAATCATTGGATTAAGCCAAATATTTGTCCCTTGAGCTTGTGTAGAAGGTCAGCATACCAAACCCTATTGAATGCCTTCAAGATATCTAGAGCCGCATCCCAAGCTTTGCTGTTATTATCTAAAGCTTGTTAGACAAATTCAGTGATGGCTTTTAACATGTTGACAGCAGACCTAGCAAAACAAGCCATATTATTTGTCTGAAAAGTAAGCTGTTTAACCAATCTGGCATTGATTAGAGCCTCTAGTACCTTGCCACAAAAGTAAGAGACTAATAGAATGATAATTTGAGAGATCAGAGGGTTCCACAGAGTTCTTAGAAACAGAAACTACAGAGGAGAACTTCCAACAAGCTGGAAAGCAGAATGTAGCAAAGCATTTCTTGTAAAATTTGGAGAGAACAGGAGTCAGATCAGGTGTACATTACTTTAGAACAACAGCAGATGTCCTATCACATCTGCTTGCCTTGTAGGGGTTTGAAATATCTTTGATGCTTTTAATTGTCAATTACAGTTTTCATTTGAACAATAGTCATTTATTTTATTTTTTTAAGAGTCTAGACATTAAATAATGTCTGCCTTTCTTAAGCATAATGTTTCATTCAGTACTCTGACATTGTCTGCTTTAGACGTGTAAACATATAAACGTTTTTATATATTTTTAATTTTTCTGTTAATTTTAGAAATGAAGAGTAAAGTGGGTGGGGGGGCACTCAGTGGGAAATAAGCTCACTACAATGTTAATTGGTTGTAACATTATCGTGTTAACCATTACTTTATAGCAATACATTCAGCAGTGTAAAATGATTGATGATCATGTCAAGAGGAAATTGCTATGGTTAGTTTTTTTGAAAAATTAAGGTGTGTAATTTGCTATCAGTGATGCTTTTGTCAGTTTTGTAGCTGGTCTCATATTTTGTTTATAAAATAAAAAAATTCAGCAATATTATGTAGATTCTGTCAGATGGGAGAAAACTGAAAAAAATGTAATCACAATTTGAATTATAATGGCAGACAACTGCTTCTGTCCAATGTGGCTCATAGCACTATGATTTTATGAGCTAGTACACATTTCTAATAATGATTTTAGGGTTTAATAAAGAATATTTGACATGATTACTTGAAGATAGATTTTGTGTGTAAATTTTATTGTATTGTATAATAATAATAATAAGAAGAAGAAAAAAATCTTTTATGCATTTTATCATTTAACTGTATTACTTTTTTATTATATTTTTTATTATATTCCATCTTGCACATTTATAAGCCTGTCGTTCGTCTATGCATTGAATACTGTGGCCATATCTGGTCAGCTGCTTCTGCTATTCATCTGGAGGTTCTTGACAAAATTCAAAGGAGAATCAGCAATGTAATCAATCCTGATTTAGCAGCTCACCTTCAGACAATTTCTCATTCATGTGTTGTGGCTTCCCTCTGTCTTTTCTACAAATATTTTCATAGCTTGTACTCTGACAAGCTTCTTTCCCTGGTGCTTCGACCATGTGAATTTACTCATGATACTAGATTAACATCAAGATCCCACCCTTTTACCGTCAAAGTAGTTAAATAGTAATTGCCGCTTCCATATACTTGGTTCCCTGATAACTACAATCTTTAAAAGTTTAAATGCAACATCAATTACCTTCTTTTTACCTCCCTAAATCCTATCCATATCTTATCGTTTCCTTGGCATCCCTTGCAGTCTGTTTTTTCTCTCAGTGTACCCCCCCCGCACACCAGTGGCAGTCCTGCTTTGCTTGGGGTGAAATGATTATAAAAAAAAGACCGCAGAACATTATCAGTAGAAGAAATTACATTATCAGCATTAGGACTTGCATAGATATCAATATAACAAATTATTAACTTTTTCATATATATATATATATATATATATATATATAGTTTTAAGGTATGCTATATTAATGGATAAAAATACTCAATATAAGAGATAGCATGTAAATATATACATGGACACTGAGTTCAACACTGATTGGCAACAGTCTGTTTCATGCTTGAAAGCAAGTTTTACTCCATGAGGATTGTGTTCAAGTATGAAATAGACTGTTGCTGCTTGGTGTTGATGCTGTGTCCACCTTTTATATTTGTATATATTAGGTAATTCCACTAATTCACTGAAAAAACAGCATAGCATAAAGAAAAAAGGCCCCAAAGTTAATAAAAACAAACTTTTTCCATCAAGATATTTGTTATTATTAAGAGGAAAGATCAAAGTATTTTTTAGTTATTTAAAAAAAAAAATTGAATCCTTTCTAACATGTTTGAAATTTTGTTTAAAAACTTTTTTTTTCATCAGCCGTTGAGCAAATTTTTAACGTTTAATATGGATAATGTAATATTACGAAACTCATTTTTTTCTGGTGAAAAACATTAATTTGGAAATTCTTACAAAAATCAAATAACTGTCAGATATTAATGAAACTTTCAGGACTTTTTCACAAACGAATGAAATTATTTCTGAAATTATTATTTTTAGAAAAACTTGGTAAATTAATTTTTTTAAAACAGGTGCTTATTTGTAACTGTTTGTAATAAATGTAAGCAAGTCCTTAAAAGAGCTGTTTGATGAGAGAATGAGGCACTACAGCCTCTAACAACTTTGACTCTCATGATTACTGGCAGCTTTGTAATAGGGTATTAAATAAGTGCAAAATCTCTTTTCCTCCCCTCTTCAATCAATTTGAGGTGTTATCATCCTCTGCTGCCCTTAAATTCCATGGTTTCTGCTATCACCTCTAACCTAGATCCCCACAATTCAGGTGGTATCCCTGTAATAGTCATTAAGAATGTGTTCCTCAACCTGGTTTCTGTGCTCTCTAAACTGTGTAATAAATGCCTTGCTACCTCCTGCTTTCCTGTTATCATTTGTTGTTTCAGTTTTTAAGAACTTTGGTGAACTGTCCAACTCTTCCAACTATCGGTCTATTAGCTTTCTACCTCTTTTTGGGAAAACTACTAGAGGTTCTAATCAATGCTGAATTGGTTAATCATCTCTCATCAGGATTTTTTCTCAGATCAGCAATATGGCATTTGTTTCTCCAGGTCAACTTCTGATATACTGATGATAATTACAGAAAGACTCTATCATGCTCTAGTTAAAAACGGTGAAACCTGGACTGTAGCGTTGGACATTTCAAAAGCCTTTGATAGGGTCTTCTGTACAGATTTTCTCCACAATCTGAAAAGTTATGGTGTCTTTGGACACTCCATCATTGGTCCGACACCGTTTTTAATTTTCCTTGATGACCTTCCTGATGACATCAGCTCTCAACTTGGCATCTATACGGTGGACAGACTATATTAAATCCACTGCATGGTCAGCTGCTAAGAAAGTCAGTTCACTGTGTTGTGTGAGACAATTTTTCTCTCCGGAATCTATTTTACATACCATTCATCCATGCTAAGAATATTGCTACCACATTTGGTCTAGTGCCCCTGCTATTTACCTTGAGCTTCTTGAGATCCAAAGAAAAATCAGCAATATTATTAGTCCTGATCTGGAGGCTCAGCTTCAAGTCACTTACCCACTGCTGTAAGGTTGCCCCCTCTGTGTCTTTTCTATAAAGATTTTCATGGTCATTGTTTGAATGAGCTCTTTGCTATAGTACCTAGACTTTATGAATTCAAGACTGGCATCAAGATCTCATCAATTTCTAGTTGAGCTGGTTAGATGTAGCTGTAAATTAGATGCTAACAGTTTCGTTTTTTGCATTTCTCACTTGTGGAACTCCATGCTTTCCAGTCAACTTTAATCTTCAAAAAATTTAAATGCAGTGTCACTCACTATCTACTGCCCTCCTGATTACATTTTTCTGTTTTTGCTCTTTATTAATGTTTCTGTTCCTAAGTCTCCTACACCCTGTATCTCCTGGTGTTTTAATGGCTTTACTGCCTTGCATGGGGTGATATTGTTTAAAAAAATACATTGTTTATAGTAGTAAGAAATAATGTCATATAAAAAATTAATTATTTATTTATATAATTATTCATTCCAATATGGAGTGATTAGATTGGTTAGATTAACATTGTATCAAATCTGTATTATATATTTGATATAATAATGTATATGTTTTTCTTGGTTTCACTCCCAAGTAAGGCAATGAAGCCACTAAGACACAAGGTGGTTACTGGGTGTGGAATAATTAGGAACAGAAACATTTATGAGCGAGAAGAGAAAAGAGTAATAAGGAGGATAGTCGATAGTGATTAACATTACATTTAAATATTCTCAGTATCTTCATAGATCGCAGCAATATCAGTGTTTGTACAGTCTTAATTCTTTCTTGGATTTCAAATTCATCCCATTTTGATTCTAGTGTCTTTGGCATTGTTTTGGAAATGTTTCTTATTAATTCTTAATCAAATATTTTCATCTACATATCTTAATATTTCAATTCTTATATACCTGGAAGTTAGTTATCTTTTTTGGAAATAGAAATAAATTATTTGAAAAAATTTAAATTTAGTAAAACAGCAATAAAATTCTTTGCAAGGATTTTGAAACATTTGCATGTGTGAAGTGTTTGATATATTTAACAAATACATCACTTGCATTTTTGTTTTATTTATTGCAACCAATCCATTTGTAAATTTATGGATAAATGCTATTATCCTTAATTTTTCACTTTTTCATCTGAAATTTTGAAGCAAGGTGTCATTACTGATCTGCAACCATTCTTTTAGACTTGCATCCTTATAGTTATTTTCATGATCACTGTCATAACTGATAGACTTCAGTGAATGTTGAACAGAAAGAGTAGGATCTTACTCTTGTCTCTTGAATAAACAAGGAGTATCAAATAAGAAGAGAATCTTCTAATTTTTAATAGTTTAATAAGTGGGGTGACTGAGTCAACATAAAAGGGTTTTTTTTTTTTTTTTAGAAATGTTGGATTCTAAGAATAAATTAAAATATATTTATAAGTACATATGAAGTCTGGTGCGGATATCTTGAGATTTTTAGAATAAGAGAATATACTTCTACTGCACAATCAAAATTGATAATTATTCATCTTTCCTAACATACTAATTTTCCAAATTTTAATAAGTAAACCACCTCAGTTTTTCAAGGGACAAGGTTAGTGTATTATTATACTTCAAAATAGTTACTGTTTATGTTGCCACATTACTTTCTCTTCTGAGCCAATATTGTCACTTGTCACTCCTATATAGTCTTTATATTTCTACTAGACTTACTAATGAGTTTTTTTTTTTATAGATGACTTATTGCCCTTATCTTTACTTGACTTTATTACTTTCATATTTTTAGTGGATATGGCATAAAATTAACAAAACAACATGCAATTGTTATTGGCTAACTACTGATTCCATAATTGTTCAAAGTTTGATTTTGGAGTTTATTTCTATTGAATGGTATTTTTATTTCATTGCAGTAGAATTGTTAATTTGTTTTTACCAAAGAGCCATTGTGTTCAGCTTTTCTTTTAAAATGATTTCGCCTCGTGCAAATGGTTACCGATTATTAGAGAATATGAGAAAAAAAAAGCACTATTAAGGAGAGAGAACAATATAAGAACAGGAATTAAGAAGACAGAAGATAATGATTGACATTGCATTTAAATTTTTGAAGATCAAAGTTGACGTGGAGGCAAGAAACTCAGAGAGTTTCACAAGCAGATTATACAAATATTAAAAGCATGTCAGTTAGTTAAGTGCCATACGTGATACACACTTGGGTGATCATGTCTCAAAAGAGACATAACTGATTGAGCAGAAGATTATCTTGCAGTAGGTTGCCAAGGCTATAGAACCCAATCTGTCCTGTTATTTAACCCATAACTGAAGGGAAGAGATGGATTAATACTTTTCCCAAGGGTATTTGAGTGTAAGTGAATGCAAGGAATTCAACTGGAATTCAAACTCGGCTCCCCGATTTTTCATTCCAAGCCAATATCCACTGAACCACCATGCGCATATTGATATAAAAACAAGAATCAATAGTAAGTTGTGAAATATATGTTGTTGCTTTTATATATCAAAACCATTTTAGACATTTATATCCCATCTGATATAATACTATCAGTACAGATTAGAATTGTTTGTAGAGAAAGAACAATATTCTGGGAAAAAATTATAATTTGTACAGTATTAATGTTAAATGTTATCATAACTGATTGCTGATTTCAGTCATGGTTTGATTTTAGTATTTCATAATTTTTTTTATTCTCTTTATTTATAAAAGTGGAATTTTCATGGGCAATGAGCAATATCTTTGGTAACATTAAACTTCTTTAATTTAAACTTATCTTTATAATGGTAGTATTTATGAAATAATAAAATATCTAATGGTTCTTTCATTCATCAACAAAGATCATGTCCCTTTCTCCCAAACTCTGTTATATATTCACTTATATATCAGTGTGAATCTAATTACATTGGATGCACCTTTCAAAGATTGAAATGTAGCATCAGGCAAAATGTCCCACTTTGGATCAGAAATGGCTTACCATGTAAAGCCACAGTGTTGATGTATTTACAGAGTATACCAGATTCAGTAATTGGTTAATAATATTGATAATTCTGTTTGTGTCAACACTTTTTTTATTCAACTGTGCTGTTTGGTATTTCACTTAAGGTTCTGGAAATCACTTTTTACATTATTTGAACTATTGCCCTCATCTTCATTGTCATTTTTGCAATGTTTCTTCAGGTGCTAGGAATTTCAAATTGAACTCTTTATTATGATCACTGGAGTAAATCATTCTCATTCCTTGTGCGAAGCTGCTTCTGGTAGTCATGAGTTATCTCCCTTTAACTCGACTCTCTAAGTTATTTGTTCACCACTGCTGTAGCCTGGTATTGAACTCACAACTCTTTGGGTCAAGTCACTGGAACTAATCAACGTCTATATCCACTGTGCCATGTGACAACGTCAATTGAATTTCTGGGACTTATAAACCGAATGTTTCAGTAAACTTTCATATTGCAATGTTTTGATGTTAATGATTTTCTCTAGTATTTTTTACCAGAGTTCATATTGCAAGGCCGTAACATGAAAGGAGATAGAAAAATCAGGCATAGCTGACCACATATGTAGGGAGAAACAGGATCACCATCTCCTATAGGATGAAGTTGAAATAATAGATAGAGAATGCCCCTGAAAAGTATGTAAACTTAAGGAATTGGCCCATATGCTAGGCTACAAAAATCTCCTGAGCTGACCAATCATAGAGATGAATACAATATGGGAACCAGTAATATGAAGTGCCAGAGAGAATCATTAGTGTAAAAAATACTAGAGAAAACCATTAGCATCCAAACATAACCTAGAGAATCAGGTTAAAGAGAGGTAACTTATCACTACCAGAGGCAGCTTTACACAAGCAATGAGAATGATATACCCCAGTGATCGTAATAAAGATTTTGGTTCAAAGTTCCTATCACCTGAAGAAGGTCGGAGCATAGAACGTTCAAAATGTGATAAAAATGGCAACAAAGATAAGGACAATAGTCCAAATAATGAAAATAGTATAAATATTACCTCATCTCAGAAATATAGTCAAATATTGGATTTCTTAATTTAATTTCAAGATATCAACCATCTTTGTGAAAAAAGGACTTTCTTTACTCCTTGACATTACCCAGCATAACCTAAGTTAGCCTATTATCTGTTGCTCATATTGTTTTTCTAGATGACAGAACCTACTTTTAAAACATTTAACATTTTTTATTTGATGAGATTCGATTGAAAAGATGGGCAATCAAGATTATATAACCTGTTTCATTTGTCAGTTCATTTCAACATGTCTTCCCCTCTTCAAGCTATATTTAGTTTTTTTTTTTACTCAGAATGATAAATTGTAGAGCCGAGTTTGAATTCCAATTAGGTTCATTACATCCACTTACTTACCCTTGGTAAAGGTATGAGTCTATCTCTTCTCTACTCCCTGCTAAGCAGGAATTGCAGGACAGAACGGGTTCTGTAGCCTTGTGTGGTAACCAATCTACCACAGTAAGAAATGGTAACATACTGGAGGAAAACCTTCTACCAAGTCAGTGATGAATAGAAAAAGATATGATCACCCAAGTGTGTATCACTTAACTGAATGACTGTAAAGAAATTGTTAATGTGTTTTTTCTCATCATTTCATCATAGAGATTTTCTAAAGTAATAGAACATAAAATATTGCAGTATATTTATTTTTACTTGAACTAGAAAAATCATTAAAACATTAAAAAAAGTATAATGAAAGCTCAAAATATTACTAAAGGGATATAAATCACTGCTCGTGATAGGAAATTTTAAAGTGCAGTTTTAATATCTCTGGCAATGTCATTTTTGTTTTTGTTTTGGATAGGATTGTTTACATATGCTTGTTGTTTGCATTCATTTTAGTTTGTAAAATTCTTGCTTATTATCTAATCTAAATCTAAACTTATTTATAAATGAAACTTTGTGTGTGTGTGTCCGTTACCTATAGACTCTGAAATGGCTGAAACGATTTTCTTGAAAATTTACACAGTTGTACTATAAGCGTCTGCGAGTGTTCTTAGCTAGGTTTTGTGTCGAGGTGCCTCTGATACATATCGAAAATCTATAATCGAAAAAATCGGGTTATAGAAGGAGTGGTCCGTTTTTAATCAAATTTAATACACTCATAGACAAAGACATAAGAAACGATATTCAGAAGTTTTAAGGTTGCAGTTCTTACAATAGTGCAGAAAATCAATAATATATATATATATATATAAAAGGCAAGATGTTTGGGTGTGTGTCTGTTTATCTGCCTGTATGTCTGTATTTTTTTCAGCCCTTTTATTTTAGTTTTGGCTTCGGGTTTGGCTCTAAGTAGGTATAATTGTAGTTCTTAGTCTCAGCCGTGATACCATTTACTCAGAGGACTTATTTAGCCTTCAAAATTCAGTTTACGATGAAAAAAACTTTTTTGATATCGATACCAGGAAATCAAAATTTGACTTACATCCATTCATTTTTCTTTCAGTCTACGGTTTCGCTTTAACTGGAAACAGCAATTGCTTTTTAGTTTTTTGTGCCAACATCTAAAGTGTCTGAGCTCTAGGACCATGGATTAGTTTTAAAACTTTCGTTACACCCGAGCAATGCCGGGCTATACTGCTAGTAAGAATATATTAATGAAATAACTCTTAATACTTTTCCATCTATTATTTTACAGGTTTACAATGAAATAGCTGACCATTTTAGTAGTACCAGGCATTCTCCTTGGCCAAAAGTCACTGAATTTCTTTGTTCCCTCCCAGAAAGTTCTCTTGTTGCAGATATTGGCTGTGGCAATGGTAAATATTTTGGCCTGAATCCTTCCATTTTTCAGGTAAGGAATTTAATTTCCATAGCCATTTGAATTCAGTTGTTGCTCTTTAAAATGATTTCTGGTTTGAGGTTTTCATTTATGATTCAAAGTATTATTAATAACAACATTAAAGATACAGATTTTGAAAAGAAAATCAAGAAATTGAAAGTGGATACATGACAAGTTCTTGTGAATTTTTGATGAAGTGATATTTCAAAAGAATAGAGTACAAATTTTTTTTTTTTTTTTTGTAAAAGTTGATTCTTTCTTTGCATATTTGTGTATGTGAAACATCTGAGGGGAAACTAAACTCTTTGCTGTTATGTAGCTCCTAATACAACATATAAAAGCTTCATGTTAAAACTTTTAATGGCTAGCTCATTCTGTCACTTACTCCAGTAAGTACCTGACTTCTTTTGTCCCGAGTATGATGATAAACTATATCTAGCAGCAAGGCTTCTGATTGGGTGACTGGAGGTTTTGAGGAGCATGGAACCACCCAATAAATGTTGTTGTTCTCAGGTCAACCCTAACCTGAGGTGGTAGCACCTGTTAGGGTCACAAATATGGACAAATAAATAGTGAACCTCCAAATAAAAATCCACAGTACATTTTTATAATAAAATGCACACCAATGCATTTTTTGATTAGCAAACTATATATCTAAAAACATGCATTTACGCTGAAAGCATAAAATTACGTACAAAATATTTAGATTATAACATTAAATAACCCATAGAAGTTGATATGCAGCTAAACAAAATCAACTAACCAATAATACCTATTTATAGTAAAATTACCAACAATACATTTTATCTGTAGTTGAAAGCATATGATTGCATTCAATTGAAGCAATAAAATTGTGTTCAAAATATATTTAGTTGAAGCCATAAAATTGTTTTTGAAATACAGAGATTTCAACATGAAATAACTTATACTACTAAACAAAATCAACCAACCAATCTGATTCTTTCTTCCATATTTTATCTTTATAAGAATCAGATTAGACCAAAAATATTGCTGCCATATCTGCACTGGAGCTGCTCTATTGTTATTTTCCAGCCTTGATGGAATACAAAATCAGTTACATGGTATTGTGGGGAACACATATTTTCTACTGTACAACTTCAAGACAACATTGCAAGCTTGTCACTACTCTGTTGTTATTTCTATGGCAAATATTCAGAAGAATATATATATATATATATATATATATATAAATAAAGTGAAGGCATTTAATAAAAGTGATACTACAAGTAATATTGATGACTCTTTTCTGCTGACTTTCAACTTGAATAAATAACTTGAAATATATCCTACCTTCAGTAATTAATTTAATCTGATTTTATTTTAATCATGTTCAGAGATATATGTATAAATATAAATAACAATGTAAACACAAAAAAATCCTTTTATATATATATATATATATATATATATATACACACACAGTGTTTGAAATTGAGATCAAAAGGAGATAAATTGGTAGGGTCAATAATCTTTCTTTCCTATTCTGTTTAATTAATGCATGCCAACCTTTCTTGGGAACATTAGGTTATGTTTTGGGATGGAGCAAAAACCAATGTTACTAATGTGCTGTATGAATTAACTCAGTTGGTGCCATTATGGTTAGTTTGCTTTGCAGAAAAACAGTTTGGATAAAAACCAGTTGTAATAACAATAATATCAAAGTTTTGTAAATACAGCATTTTATTAATCTAAAAAAAAATGGTGGTTGGTGGATGAGGGGTGAGAAAGTTATATCAGCAGACCATATCATTCTGGTTAAAAGAACAGATGCAACAAATTTTAGATGACTGTTAGCAACGGGCACAGTATTATCATCAACTTTACCATCCCTTGTTTGTTATATATTTTTTTTTATTATATTTTGTCATCGTTTTTTTTCATCATCATCATCATTGCCACCCATGCCCTTTATTGTTTGTTTCATTTTTTTGTTTGCTTTCTTATTGCCTTGTTTATTATTGTTGTCATTTCTTCATTATTATTTCTGTCTCATAATCGTTTCATTGTTAGTGTGCTTATTTTATAATACACATGATAATAAGTATTATTTTCATCACCACCACCACCAATGTTGCTGCTGCTACCGCCTCCACCTTCTACTGTTAACATTATCATTATTAATGTTCCAGGACGTTTTTTTTTAATTATTAAGAAAATGAAAACAAACAGTTTTTTTTCCTGTCTTTGTTTTCTTAGTCATAAAGAAGAATGTTATTCTGGCTCAGGGTGGGAAACTGAGAAATTCTTCAGCTTGGCACACTTACATGTGCACCCACACTTGCAAGTGATTAATTAGATAATGTACTTTTCTTTTAAGATATTTGCTGACAGTAGACAAAGATGTAGAGTTATTGTAAAAACAAAAACAAGTTAAAATTTACCTTGCTTATTTTGGATTCATTGCTGAAAGAGAAATGAAATGACAAGTGTAATTGGCTGCCAGTCATTAGTGCAAATAGTTCAAATAATAAAGTATTAGAATAAAGATGTAAAGGTCCCTCGTTCAATCACAGATTTTGGCATTAATACTGTTTTGTATCATAATAGTCAATTGAAATTGCTTTTTTTTTGGGACAAAGATACTTCGTTAACTTCAAAAGGTTCATTATGTTGAGTGAATTTGTTTCAAGCAAGCAAATAAACAAGAAATAAACTTCATTAGCGAACTTGTTTATCATTTTTACAATTGAATTGGCTTTACGTAGCCCCCTGCACATCAGTGGCGTTACCGCCTTGCTTGGGGTGATACGATTAAAAAAAGATGTAACTAAGCTAACACTTTCTTTTCATGCTTTTTGTAATCGTCTGATTTCTTAATTTTCAGTTAACTTTGATTTTTAAAAAGTTTAGATGCAATGTCAATTGTTATCTACAGTTTTTTTGATTCCTCTTCTTTTATTGTTCTCACACCTTAATAATGTTCTTGTTCTTTTTCTTTCATGCTCAGTACTCTCCTTGTGTCATAGCTTTATTTTCTTACTTGGGGGATGAAATGATTAAAAATATGCTGTCAAAAAATGACAGCAATATTAAAGCAATTTTGCAATTGCATTGGTTATGATTTCTGCATGAGTAATTCTGAGATTTCCATCTCTACAATTAACTCTATTGTCACATGTAAAGGAAGAATTCTGTTGTTTTTTTTTTAAATATTAAAATGAAAACATTCAAAGAAAGATTATTTCCTCTTTACTTTCAAATCTGTTTTATAAAATGTGGCAGACTTTAAATGACAGACAAGGTATTATGGTTAAGTTTTTAAGTTTTTTATGTAATCTTATATTTTTTCTTTTGAGGACAATTTTTATATAATTTGGACAATTTTATATACAATTTATATAATAAATTGTATATAAAATTGTCCAAATTATATAAAAATTTATGTTCTCAAAAGAAAAGAAAATCCTAAGATCACTTGAAAAATTACATAAAAAAAATTAACCATAGTACCTTGTCTGTCATTTTTAATGAAACCTGCATAAAAGTGAGATTGCTGCCCAAATACACAATATATATATATATATATATACACACACACACACACCACACAAATAATATGGTTATGTGAATACATACAACTTAGCTATAATAAATACAAAAACACCAAAATATTCCAAGTACTTGATCTTTGAAGAGTAGTCTGAAATTTTTAAAAAATGATCATTATTTTTAAATTTTAAATAATTTCACCTCAAACAAGCCAACAAAGCCATGAGGATGCAAGAGATTACTGAGTATGAGAGAATATGAGAAAAAGAAAAACATCATTAAAGGAGAGAGAACAATAAGAAAAAACAGGATTTAAGAAGACAAAAGATAATGATTGACATTGCATTTAGATTTTTGAAAACCACTAGAAAGCAAGAAGTTGGAAGGGAGTTCCACATAGAAATGTGAGAGAGGACACTGTTAGCATAGAACTTACAGTTACATCTATCCGTGTTAACTGTAAGACCTTTCCACCAATCTAGAACTGCACTTAAATTGTTAAAGTCTCAATATTAGCAACTCTATAACATTCAATTTAGTAACATCAACAATAGAGAAAAGAGTACTGAACTGTTATATAAGAAGCCCTTCTATATGACTCTGAATTCTGGACAATTTTCTCAAGGATGAAGAAGAGTCTTTAAGCAACCAAAATGTTGTTCTACAGAAAGGTGCTGAGAAAACCATGGACTGAATATACAAGCAACAACAAAGTTTTAGAGAAAATGGAAACAGAAAGGATACTTATACATAATATACTTAAGGTGTGTGTTGTTGTGTAATGGATATTAGCTTGGAAAGGGAAATCAGTAAAGCCAAGTTCGAATTCCAGTTGAATTACATTCAAATACTCTTGGGAAAGGTATGAGTCTATTTCTTTCTCCAGCTATGGGTTAAATAGCAAGACAGATTGGGTTCTATAGCCTTGGTTGGCAACCAGTCTACCATAGAAAAAAATGGCAGCTTAATGCAAGAAATGCTGGCATGTGTGTTGTGGTGCAGTGGATATCAGCTAGGAATGAGAAATCAGGGAGCCGAGTTTGAATGCCAGTTGAATTCTTTGCATTCACTTATGCACAAATACCCTTGGGAAAGGTATTAATCCATCTCTTCCCTCTAGTTATGGGTTAAATAATAGGACAGATTGGCTGGCAACCAGTCTACTGCAGAAAGCAATGGCAACCTACTGCAGGAAAATCTTTTGCCCAGTCAGTCATGTCTCTTTCGAAACATGATCGTCCAAAGCATGTATGACATATGGCACTTAACTGACTGAATGCAGGAAAATCTTCTGCCTAGTCAGTCATGGATTGAAAGAGACTTGAGCGCCCAAGCGTGTATCATATATGACACTTAACTGATACTCAACATCAGAAAGAAATAGTTAAAATTTCTGGGCACTCAATGAGGAAAGAGGGCTTGGAAAATTTGATACTCACTGGATATATTGAAGGTAAAAGAGAAAGAAGAAAACAATGCACACTCTACCTAGTAAGCCTGAGTAAATGGATGGTAGAACAGAGTTTAAGAGAAATAACAAAAAGACAAAATTTATTAAAAGCTACAAAGGACTGGGAATTGCACAGAGCCATGATTGCCAATGTCCTGAAGGAACATGGCATATAGAAAAAGATTTTGTTTTTAAGTAATTCATCCAAACAATATTAATGAAAATTACAAAAAAATTTTTTTTCTTCTCTTATCAGTGATTTTTACAGGTGTTAAAATATAAAATATTTTTTCAGAAATTCTTAAATGATCTATTGCTTTTATTTCACAAATTGTTTGATTTCATACTCTCATTCAAAAGATTTTTTGCCAATCAAATATCAGGACAGTTTTTCACAGTAAAATTATATAATCTCCTTAACCTCACTATAAGAAAAATGATACCTAAAATTGCCTATGATATGCCATACAGTCATCTTAGGGAACCCAACCATATAAATAAACCTACCCTGGAAAATTAGACTTGAATATTGAAAAGCCATAATCTGAGATGATATTGTGGAGTTAAAATAAGAGATAAGGAACGTAGAGTGAGCTGTGTATGTAAATATGACAAAAGGCTGCACTAGCAAAACTAGTATATGTCCGTGTTTATTCAGTAAACCATCTTAAAGACTGTCTACAACTGAAAAAAATGTATTGATCTCAATTCATATAGTCCAATTGTTTTTCTAGGATAACTTGTGAATCACCATTGTCTGCAGATAATTCCAACATTCAGATTGAGAATTGTCAATAAAAAAAAGTTACCACTAGTAGTGAATTAAATATTTGAGGAAGGCCAGAGAATGCATTGACTGAAATGCAGTAATAAAAACTAACAAGAGTTAAAGTATTAGTCCAGACAAATGAAAAAAATAACAGTGTTTTCATATCATTCTGTCTATGATTTGTATCTTGGAATAACCAAATGGTCTCTAGTATGAATTAACATTATTTTTTTTAAATCCTTTGCAATCTTCAAATATTTTTCGAACTCAAAGTTAACAGTTTCAAGTTTTGAACATAAAAACACATTTTTATTGCATTCTTTTTAATCATTAAAGAATTTGTTCATTGCTAAAAGAAACATACATAAAACAGTTCTGTATGCAATGTTCTTACCATTTTGGGTTCTCCCTTGGTTGTCAATTCAGCTACAACAATGGAATCCTCTCTTCTTTGACTCTCAGTAGTTCATATTTTTTATTTAGTCTACACAACTCAGGCCTGAGGCTATTGGATTTTCATTTATTGGCTTTGTCTAATGCTTGGTACAAGATAATGCTACACAAGACTGGCTCTTCTAATCCTATCAACATTTTAGATGAATTTTATTTATTATTAAAATTCTGTGCCCTTGTGAATGGCAAATTTATACTCTGTGATCTGGCTGCTGTAGCTGAATTATTTATTTAATTTTTATTTATATAGATTGGCTCTGATCGGAGTGAAAACTTAGTCCAGATTTGCAGGGAGAGGAACTTCCAGGCTTTTGTTGGTGATATCCTGGCCATTCCTCTTCGACCCAATGCATTTGATGCTTCTATTTGTATTGCTGTCATTCATCATCTCTCCACAAAGGTAAGTTCCTATGAATATAGGTTTGTGAAATGGCTGGAAATGATGCTCTTTTCTTTCTTTGGTGAGTTAGTTAAGTGCCATATGTGATACACGCTTGGGCGATCATGTTTCAAAAGAGACATGACTGACTGGGCAGGAGATTATCCTGCAGTAGGTTGCCATTGCTTTCTGCGGTAGACTGATTGCCAACCAAAGCTATAGAACCCAATCTGTCCTGTTATTTGACCCATAGCTGGAGGGAAGAGACAGATTATTACTTTTCCCAAGGGTATTTGCGCGTATATGATTGCAACGAATTCAACTGGAATTCGAACTCGGCTCTCCGATTTCTTGTTCCAAGTTGATATCCATTGGACCACAACGCACATCCTTTCCACTGGACCACAACAGGAATAATAACATTTCAGCTACCATACCAGATGTTGTTATCTGAGGATGACTATTTATTACTCAAGAACCTATATATTTGTAAGCCTATAAAACACCTGATGCTAATGCTGTATCAGTCTTTTATGGTACTGGTATTTTGAAGCAATGGTTCCTGTACAATCGCTGAAATTAAGCAATGTTGAGCCTGGTCAGTACCTAGATGGGTGACCACTTGGAAATATCACATGCCATAGGTTTGGATGTGCAGTGGTGTAATGGATAATGGCTTAGAATTGTTAATTGAAGAGAGTCAATTTCTGATTCCTTTTGGGTTTGTTACATGCAGATACCCTCAGGAAAGTTATGAATTCACCTCTTCTCCCTCAGCTAGGATTTAAGATTTGTATTACTAAACCAATATTATCTCAAAAAAGAAAATTTTTACAATCTAAAAATATTTTTTGGCGTTAAATAACCTGCAAAATGTTGATAAGCCATAGAAAATGAATCAGTCAAGTGTTATAAGGCAAAATTTAGTGGATTATATCACATGACTTTTTTGTGACTTAATCTGTATAAGTATTGCTTATGTGATTACTAAGTTAGATTGAATCTAATTCAATCAATGGTTTGCTTATCAGATTTTAACTCCACATTTTTTTTTAACCTATAAAACCAATTCATATTCTACCCAAAAGAAACAAACTAATAGTAAAACTGTATTTTATGAATTTTAATAAGGTTTGAACACAAATAAGAAGCATCAAAATTGTTTATAATTATCATATTTGTAGTTTTAGACACCATGGATTTTACAAGCCATAAATAAACTGGTAAGAATACACTTAATATTTTGAAAGATTTTATAAGCTCTAGCTTCAGATTTATAGAGTAGAACTCAAACCAATGGTGTAGTTAAAAAAGGCCAATATCTTTAAGTAAGTTCTTTTTATAGTGTTACATATTTTGCACATCTCTTTCAAATATAGATATGAAAGTATTTATATTTGTAAATGTAGGATGAGAAACCTGATCAAACCAAATTTTTTTATGCTCAAAGCTCTGCAGACTTGTACGGCTCTAGATCACACATCAATAGACTGTGAACAAAATCTCAATTTGGTTGGTTAATTTCTTAACTGAAGGATGTTAGGCTTTTAGGGTCTCACATTCTCTGATTGGTGGCTGTCATTTGAGCACCATATGTTCCTGGGCTGTCAAGATCTGATGTTCCCCAACTGATGCATACTATTAGGGTGCCAATGCTGGTCTCACTTGTGAGTGTCTGACATTCCCTGATTGGTGGATGCAGTTGGGTGCCATGCTGGTTTGAACTGTGAGGAGCTGACATTTTGTTCTTTGTGAGATTGTGACTTAGATTATAGAATCACAAGAAATATGATCAGTTGGTTGATGCTGTAACTTTGATGACATTGCTGAGCTGCTATGATTGACTGAGCTGTTTGGATTTAACAACTTTTTGTATTTTTGTATTGGGGGTGGGTTGTTAGACAATTTTTCTCATCAGAAATCTATCTTATACATTTATCCATGCATTGAATATTGCTGCTACATCTGGTCTGTTGATTCTGTTGTATATTTAGAAATTCTTGATAAAATATAAAGAAGAATCTGCAATGTTATTGGTCCTGACCTGAAATCTGATCTTCAGTCACTTTCCCATCACTGTAATGTAGCTTCCTGGTGCCATTTTTATAAATATTTTCATGGCAAATTATCTCTGATAACTAGACTTTATAAAGGTAAGTGCAATACTAGATTGGCATCTAGATCTCATCATTTTACAGTTAAAATTGCAAGATGTAACCATAAGTTCTATGCTAACAGTTTCTTTTCTTACATTTCTTGTTTGTAGAAATCCCTTCTGGCTTTTTGTTTCCAGTCAACTTTGATCTTCAAAAATTTAAATGCAATGTAAATTGTTCTCTTTCTTTGATAATTTTTTTATTCTAATATTCTCTCTCACTCAGTAATACCTTGTTGTTTTGTTATTGCCTTGTGTGAAATGATTTAAAAAAAATATGCATGGGATTTTGACAGTTTTCATCATCTCTCTAAGATAGCAAGTAGTTACATTGCAGGAAAATTCCAAAGCTGTTATAGTAAAACACACCTATTCTATAGTGAATAGACTCTCCCATCTAATTTAAGTAGGAGTAGTAAGAAGAATGAGGGTCAGTCGATGTTGGACGAAAGTAGTCAGTGACCTGGCACGATTACACTGCGTTAATACATATTATATCAAGTTCCTCATGTTTTGTACGTCGAACCTATTAGGACCGACTTTAGCACAAGTACTAACCTCCACTGCAAAAATAACTCCACAACAATTTTAGCGATGAAGATATCAAACTCACATGGAGAAGATAAAAAGAATTTTTTTTCCACTTGCCAAAAGACAATTTTGGCGACGAGGATTCGGATATTGGATGAAGATCCAATTCACTTGAAGTAATAAAGAAAATTTTTTTTTCTCTTTTTTTGCTCATCAAAAACAATTTTGGGTGACAAAATTCGCACTGATATGGAGGAAGAAAAAATTTGCTCACCACAATAATATTGGCGACAAAGTCTTGGATTCACGTTTAAAAGAAAAAAAAACTTGGCAAAGTTTCTCGCAAACACAGACATCAATTTAGTGATGAAAAAATCTGTCGTATTCTCAACTGAGAAAAGAAATATTTTTTGTGATAATACAGTTTGCTCAAATAGGTCACGAATTGCAAATTTGTTGGACCCCCCCCCCCCTACAGTATTAGGCATTGTGTTAACTCTTTGCGAAAATGGAGGAATGTAAAAGTCTATTCCTGGAATTCTTTAAGTTACAGTTGGAACAAAAGACGAAAATATTAGCACAACAAAAAACATTCCAGATTCAGATACAAGAGGAAACTTTCAATAGACAAATGCAATTCCAACAAAAAATGGAACAGATGCATAGGGAGTTTCAGAACAAAATTCTGGAAATAACTGAGAAGAGGAAAGAGAAAAATCTACAAAATGATTCTTTCCCGGAGAATACAATATGGAATTCAATTGATATATTCATTACAGTACAGATGAAGAAATAACTTTTGCGGAGTATTATAAAAAATATACGGACATGTATAATGAAGACTGCCACTTGTGTTCTGTAGGAAAGAAGGTTAGGCTTCTTTTAAGCAAATTAGGAACTACTGAGCATAACAAATTGGTAAGCTACATTTTACCAAAAAAAACTAGCGAGTTGACTTTTACTGAGGCGGTAAATATATTAAGTGAATTATTTAGTAAAAAGACATCTCTCTTCCACAAAAGGTGGAAATGTTTAAATCTGACGAAAGATGATGAACAAGACTATATAACGTATGTAGCCAATGTGAATAAGCATTGTGAAGAATTCAAGCTGGCAGAATTAAGCGCAGACAATTTTTAAGTGTTTGGTGCTTGTTCAGGGACTGGTATCGGAAAGAGACACAGAGTTGAGAAAATTAGTGCTGGCAAAGTTGGAAAGCAATCCAAGTATTATGGTACAAAAATTGGCAGAAGACTGCACAAGATATGTTAGCGTAAAGAAAGATAGAACAGTTTGGCGTTTCATATATAAGGAAAATACGCTAAAAAGGAAAAAGTCAGTCTACAAAAAAGATTTCTAAAATTGCGGATTATCAAGCAAAAAGTGAAATACCAGAGAAAAATAAACAAAAACTCCCCAATCCATGTTTTGCTTGCGGTGAACTACACTGGTACAGATATTGCGATTTTAGGAATAAAAAAAGGTTTCAACTGTAAATGAATGAGACATAAAAGCACGCATTGCAGATCAAGAAATAAAGACAATAAAATAAGAAAAATTAAAGTCCAATGAGGTAAAAGATGGAATAACCAGAAAATCCGTTACCGTCGAAATAAGTAATAAACAGAAATCTTGAAATTGTTTCGACGTAAATTGACTTCAGTTGTCCGTCACAATTGTGTCTACCCCACCAAACCTTGTGAACAATTCCAGCAGGAAGTTTTTAGTATTTTGGTACAGATATTGCGATTTTAGGAATAAAAAAAGGTTTCAACTGTAAATGAATGAGACATAAAAGCACGCATTGCAGATCAAGAAATAAAGACAATAAAATAAGAAAAATTAAAGTCCAATGAGGTAAAAGATGGAATAACCAGAAAATCCGTTACCGTCGAAATAAGTAATAAACAGAAATCTTTAAATTGTTTCGACGTAAATTGACTTCAGTTGTCCGTCACAATTGTGTCTACCACACCAAACCTTGCGAACAATTCCAGCAGGAAGTTTTTAGTATTTTGCGCAGTCAATTTTCTTGTCCTTTGTATCTCAGGCCATTTCATAATACTTGGATCGCTTTCCAACTTTGCCAGCACTAATTTTCTCAACTCTGTGTCTCTTTCCGATACCAGCCCCTGAACAAGCACCAAACACTTAAAATTGTCTGCACTTAATTCTGCCAGATTGAATTTTTCACAATGCTTATTCACGTTGGCTACATACGTTATATAGTCTTGTTCATCATCTTTCGTCAGATTTAAACATTTCCACCTTTTGTGGAAGAGAGATGTCTTTTTACTTAATACCACAGCTCCATATCACCCAAGATCAAATGAGTTAACCGAAAAATTTGTGGACACCCTAAAAAGAGCTTTAAAGAAAGCTAGGGAAATACCTGCAGATGAAGCCCTGCAGAAGTTTCTATAGGTATACAGAATTACCCTAAATAACGGAACACCAAAACTAAATAGTGGACATTATTTGTATTTAGTTTATTGAATTGGGAAGAAATAGAAAGAAGACTGTATTGTGCCAGCCAATC
>JBBBDQ010001193.1:105000-120000 GCA_037127315.1 Ascarosepion bandense
TACTGCTACTGCAAAAGTATGAAAGGGGTGAGGGACAAATTTATTAAACTTATTAGATACTGAGGAAAATATTGATCTCAAGAAATGGTCTTCCATCATCTGCAGAAAGATAGTCCACAGGCTGTATGTGACCTACAGGCTGTGTATTTAAGACCTCTCTCTTAGATGAAGCAATGTCTTTATTTTTTTTTTTTCCATATATGCTTAATAGTCAAAATGGAAAAATTAAAGAAATATAGTTTTTGGTGTATATTCATGAATATAATATTTTGGTTAAAATACTAAATTGCAATTTGTAATTATAGCTAAGTGGAACAACATGGATTTATGATAGGTGATGTTATATTTTTGGAGAGAGTAACAATATAATTTTGAACAAGTCTATCAGTATATAGATAATATTAATATATTTAATATATTTTATATTAATATATTTATTAATATATTTAACTTTTAGCTTACAGTGAATTCTATATATTTGTTAGGTAAATAAAATTTTAAAAAACAAAACTTACAAGATTTATGAATTACATTATTTAGAATATCAATGGATCAATAATTTTCAAATGTTTTTTTTTTTTTCAAAAGTGTGTTGGGTCATTTTTATGCTTTTTGGTTAAAATCTTTATATTTTTTTCTTTTTCTGACTTTAACTGGCCATTTGCTTCCTTCCACATGTCTTCAGAGGCTTAATTTTGTCAAATTAATACACTTTATTTCATGATACATTTTTGATATTACTCACTGCTAAATTGTTTGTATTTGTGTACAATTTGGTAAATTTTGTAACAGCTCCAAAAACCAAAAGTCCATTTTACATTATATATATATATTTAATATTTTAGCAATTTTGTTTGCTTTTATCAAAAATGTAACCACTTCCCCTTGCAAACAGCTATCCAATATTTTTTTTCTTATTTCATGACTGAAAGCCTTATCTTTCTCCCTTTTTCAGAAAATTTCAAAAATCATCTATCAGTAAGATGATATATCAAGAGAAAGCTGATCATTTTAATTCTCCCATGCACAGTAAAGTGGATATCACAATATGCTTCTTATATATAAAATTATAAGTTGTATTGTACATGAATAAATACATTTTTTCAGTGTGTTGTGTGATATAATATGAAGTATGTTATCTATAAAATTAAAATCCAGTTGTAAAGAATTTGCACACACACACACACACACACACACACACACACACAGGTGTGTATATATATATATATATATATATATATATATATATATATATATATATATATATATATATTAAATCCAGAAAAAAAGCATGTGGGTGTATATCCCAAAAACCAGATCCTATTAATATTAATTTTATTTTTTTAAAAATGAACCAGGTGGAGGGCTTGATGTAAATAGTATTATCTATTTAGAGAGTGAAATATGTATACTTTATCAAATAAAACTTTGAATATTATGTTTGTTGTATGGCCATTTTGGCGAGAAATATCTCTCTTCCTCAGCAACGATCAAAAACAAAATTTTATTGCAAATATAGTGCAAAAAAAAAAATTCACATACCAGAAGGTTACTCAAAATAATTCCATACACAGGAAGTTTACATTAAAAAATATATATAAAGGAAGGGGAAGTTAAGAAAGAAAATGAATTAAGTTAAAAATTTGTCGTCAAGACATTGATACAGAGGGTACGGAGGGTACGGAAGAAAGGGAGAAGAGAGAAAGGGCTTCAAGACTCAAATATAGAAAAACACTTTTAGAATACGTCTGTATTAAAAAATCAAAATTTAACTATGTCACTTGAATGGAAGTGGTGGGAAGAAAGGAAAAAGAAAAACGGGGCAGACGAGAAGAGTGAAAAGAGAAATAAATAAAAAAAGGGAAAAATCTTTGGTAGTCATAATAACGAATGCTGGCTTCAGAGAGTAAAAGGAAGTGATAGCTACATAAAAAGAAAAAAAAGACAAGGAAAAGTAGAGAAAGGAGATAACATATTGTAATATTCAGGTCTGTTAAAAAGTTATCAAAAAAAAACAACATTTTGTTTAAATTAATATGCTCTGACTATTGTAGTAGGTTTAAAATCTACTACTAATAAAAATGGGGTAGTATTATAGTAGGTCTAAAATGAGGATTTGGTAAATAATATATATATATATATATACATATACACAAACACACACACACACACACACACACACACACATATATATATATATATATATATATATATATAAATTCAAGAAAAATACCTGAGATAAAAAAATTGTTGTAGGAAGTTCTAAATATGAAAATTAATTGAAAAGTAGATCTCTTTAAAATTCTCATTTTATTAATAAAGTAATTGATAAAAAAAAAAATGAAGGTGATTAAATGGAAAATTTAGGTAGGGGAAGTATTCAAGAATTAGAAAAATAAATTTAGAATTTAAGATTCATTGCAATCTAAAATAAATGTGCATGAAAAATTTAAAGGTTAAGAGTTGGTCGTTTTTAGTAATACTGTAGTTTTTGGAAAGAAGGTATCTATAACACATGGATTAGTATTGAATCATTAATATGAGGTTTATTATGAGGATTTAAAATTAAAATTACTTAAATTTAAAATCTAAAATTAACATTAAAAATTAGAAATTTAAAATTCAAAAATTTAGATTTGTGACGGCATTGCTTATGAATTCCTTTTGTAAATTTAAAAGTTGGTTTTGATTAGAATACTTTATTATTTTAATTTTGTTAACTAAACAAAGATTACATCTATTGTAAAGGTTTCTGGGGGGTGCACTGAGCCTGTTAGTTTCCAATGAATTACGAAGTTTAGTCCTTCTTTCTTCATTTTCCAAAAACTTTGGTAAAGGGATTTTTAAAATCTTAGTTTGGGTTTAGAAAAGGAGTGTTTATGAGTATAGTAATGTTGTTTAAATTCCCTTGTGGAAATACCAATATAAGTTTGGTAATTTTTCTTCTTGTTAGTTGGGGAAATTTGGGCTTGGTGTATATATATATATATATATATATATATATATATATATGAGAGAGAGAGAGAGAGACAGTATTAATAAAAGAAACAGGAAAGGAAAACTATAGAAGAGACTGGGTGACATAAATTTTTGGCATGTCGTTAAACATTAATTCAAATTTGTTCAACGGCATGCCAAAACACTCTTTTTTGTTTAACACACCAAAAACTTACATCACTGAGTATCCTACATAATTTTTCTTACCTTAATACAGAGAATTTATTAATATTTTAGAGCATACTCTAATTCAAATTTGAATTTCTAGCATTTCCCCAATTCCTCAAGGTTTATAAATAAAATTTCTTCATTTGCCTTGATAAATTTCCTCAAAGAACAAAACATATCAGCAAAAAAAGGCTCTCCTCTTGTCATTATATATAAAATGTGTGTGTGCGCATGTACATGTACTTATCTACTTAAGAACAAAAACTATCCAGGCATTTTTAAGACATAAAGGATGAAAGCAACACTGAAAAACGTTCATGTATGTAATTGATATTCTTTTAAGTCATGGGTGATGTTAGTAATATTTTAATGTTTATTCATTTCATCTTCAATATCCTAAAGATGGAGGTGAATAAACATAAAAAAATCTCATATATAATTTGTTTTTGTTTTTGTTTTTCTTGAATTTTTAAATCTGTGATGTGATTGTTAAAAGAATCCCTCCTGCTATGAAATGCACAAAGAAACTCCTGGACATCTGTGCTGTGACTGTATGTTGAGTTTGAAATATAAATTGACCGTTTTTAAATCTTTCAGCATGGTAATAAATTTTTGAAAGTAAATCATTTGTCTTTATGCTGTGATTCAGTGTTGCTTGTTTTTAATTACCCTCTCACCACAATCTATTAAGTCTTCTAGTGTATAAATAACACAAAAAAATTAATGTGTGGCTTAATTTCAAAAGTTCAGTGAGTGCTGGTTGGGTTATAAGAGAAAAAGGGCTAAGATGAAAGCTGTATTTACTGCAATCAGAAGAGAAAGAGAAATGTCTGTTCCACTTATTGTGGGCAAGTATTTCTCATTTCTCACGATTTTTTTGTGTTTAAGTATGTATTAATATAATAAATATATACAATGATTAACAATATAATTTTATAAGTCATTAATTATGAGCTCATTCCACATTGTTATCTATTTTTTTAGAATGCTATATCTTTTCAGGATGCAACTTATGATTCTCAGCAGATTTTCTCTTTTTATTAACTGTAATTACTAATCATAAATAAAAAACTCACTATAATTCAAGGACCTCCAGTATTTTGAAAATATTTCAATGTGTATAAATGTGTCGATTTTTCTAAAAACAGGCGTCTATAATATCTGAAAATAAAAAAGGTAACTATAATAAATTTAAAATTTAGTGGTAAATTTCTAACATTTTCCCAGCAAATGTTTCCATAGAGAAGTCTATAGACTCAAAGTCCCTAAAATTAAAATCTTAGATGGTTTTAATTTTTTTCTAAAATTTTAAAGATTACTTGGTAGTTAAAAAAAAATTATATGAAAAAGGTATTCACGTATTCATGTAACTTTTACAGTTACATAGCCCTTACTTAAATTTCCCAAAGATCAGGATGTTAATAGATCAAACAACACCATAAAAATAACACCCATGGGAAATATAGTAGACTTTGAATTCAAAGTTGACTGTCATCTAGACTAGCTGCAATCCTAGACTAGAGAACCCAGTCTGCCATATTTAACATTAATATTAGCTGGGGATTTTTCTCTATAACTGCTGCTAAATAACTGCATATGTGTTTATATATATATATATATATATGAGAGAGAGATAAATTGTCTATTCAAAAATGAAAATAACACTGACATACCATTTTAGCTGATATATTTATCAAAATTGCACAAAAATATTTTCAAATACTAGAGTAAATTTATTTAATAAAATCACCATTGGCATTGACCTAGAGATGACTTCGGAATCTCTTACAACTCTTTTGGGCAGTCTCCTTGTTTAAATTGATGAATGCTGCCATAATCCTTGTCTTCAGTTAATCTTTGGTGTTACAAAGTTTTGTTGGTTTCTCACTCAACTCCATGCCACACATAATCACGGAACTTTCACTCTGGGGAGTTAGGTGGCTAGATGTAAGAGGTGATGTGATCGCAGAAATTGTCTGACAGCCACGACTAAGTTTTTTCTGCTTGTATGGCATGGTGCAGAGTTCTGTTGCCAGACGTCGGTCTTCCAGCGGTCACCCCGTTGACCTAGGGCAGCACTAACTCAAGGCACGATGTAAGCCTCTGTTTTGAATCTGATACCCTCACCAACAAATTCAGTACTTTACTTATTAGAATGATCAGAGTGAGTTTTCAGAGCTTCCTTACCTTCGTAATCACCAATAGATTTATCCTTTGCACTGTCCCCAGATAGACACCTAAACATTCTGAAATGTTCGTATTGGAGCTTCCGGAGTAAATGCCAAGCAGTACAACATGCCATTTCCAAATTTTTGGCAGAGTGAATTGCATCATGGTGCTCTTTTTCTTACAGACTGTGCCCAGCTGACCCTACTATACAGTTCAGTCGACAAAATCAAAAAGCAACAACATGCATGCGTGAAATTAAAAATATAAAATGGCGACAATTTACATATCGCAGTATATATATATATATATATATATATATATATATATATATATATATATAACGTGTGTGTAACTGATACAAATAAAATTTGTCACTTAACTGATTGATGTTTTTTCAGCACCTCGACTCCAGGGTTTCATAGACGAACTTTTCCGCAATTGCTCCGTCTACTCGTCAGGATGTTTCAGCAATTGACTGCTGATTTTTTCATTTTTTATGTTATCTTCATACTAAGTTTGATGTAGTATTAATAGTGAAATCTGAACAATTTTACTAGCCCTCCCCACAAAAAAAATGCTCAGTGCGATCTGATATAAATCACAGGGCAACATAACTTCAATAAACTATGAGAAATAAAAAGTATTTAAAATCTAACAAAATAGTTACTCTAGTTTCCGTGTGTTTCGATTCCTCAGGCTGCTTGCGAAAAAGAGATTTATATGGTTCTTTTGTTTCGGAAAACTCTGAACATACATTTTATGACGCATTCTTACCTTCAAATACCGCTATTAAGACATATTTGTCTTCTAAGAAAACAGAGTGTGATGACTATCAACATGCTAAACACGATGGATTATTTTTTCTCCTATAATTCCACAGACGCAGCGCAGCGTCGAAAGCCTTGTTGCTACTCTATCGCTATTTCCATGGAAAATGTTCAGACGAGCTACAGTTCCCTCTTTCATCAGTTCAGACCTTTACAGCTAAGACCCATCATGCCACGTGTACATGGTCCTTATTCTCTTTGTATCCCATTGATAAAAACTTTTGTTTGAACAATTTCTTCTTTCTTTATGGAACAGCCAGCCGAGGGGATGCTTCCCCGACCATTACAATTATTACGTCCATAAAATAAACAGTTCAATAACCCTCTACCTTGAGTGGCTCTTGAGTCTTGCGAACATTAGTGCAAAAAAAAAAATAAATAAATAAAATCAATGAACCGAATATTAGCGAAAATAATTTACGTTCACGTTTTGGAGGAAGTCATGAATCCACTTGTCCCTACACTACAGTCAATCTCATTGCCAGATATTTTGACAAAATGTCGATGGGGAAGAGAGTGGGCACTTGGATAAAACTACTCTCTTTTAAGTACTTTACTTGCTTAGTCAGTAACAGTCAAAAGCTCTTTCTCTCATAGTCACCCTTGAATCCCATCATAGCCTGCCGAAGAGAAAGTGCATCGTTGAATCTTGAAGCTTTTACAGGTGCAATTTTGTCTTTATTCAAATTCGAGCACTGATTATTGGCGTTGGTAGCTGACTTGCTCTCGTTTCAATAAATAAACAAATGTAGTGTAGATGGACGAGCACTGGCACGAATTCTGTTATTTCCGATTTTTAATATTAGAGAGAGAGAGAGAGAGAGAGAGAAAATTTTACCAGACGAGCCACGATTTAACACCAAAATGAAAATAGATTTGATATTGGATTTAAGAATGAATTCAGCGTGTAGAAGCCCAAGTCAGACGGTTGAACGCCTGGCCGGATCCCAGGGAGTTGTGGCAGATTGAGTTACATTTGCAACGATGCGTCTCGTTTAGAAAAAAAAAAATGTAAGCGTAGTTTGTGATTAATGCACATGGCAACTGTTTAAATTCTTCATATGCCTTTCTTTCGGAAAGATTCAATTTTCGTACATTACAAAAAAAAAAAAAGTACCGAAGAGGTCTCTTTGTATAATTTGATAACGTCCTTTAGATAGACGGCATTGAAAATGAGTTATTGTAAACGTACGTGACTTTTTTTTTTTAATGGGAAACGAATGACAAATGATCTGATGTTAGCGTGATGCGACTTTTCGACAATTTTCTTGGGGTTTTTATCTAACAAAAGAATGCAAGGGAAAATTAAGTATGGATTCAGTAAGAATTATTTACTGCAACAGAACAATTTGTTTTCAGTTACAAAAGAAATTTCAGTTTCCAATGAATCTGCTATATTTGAAATATAGCAAATATATTGGAAATTATCAATTATAAAATTAAAAAAATTGTTTCAAAGGTATTGTAAATAGTTTTAGAAAGCATAGAAATTAAAAATGCAAATAATTTACATAAGAAAACCATGAAAATTTGTTATAAGATGCAAAGAAACTTGAAATGCCAATAATTATGCAAAAAAAGCATTGTAAATTATCGATTTTAAAAAGAAAAAAAATTGATAAATTTAGGTATCACCAAAATGGATATATTTTTTCGTAATGAAAGTAAAAATCTTTACTTTCTCTTTTTAAGAAATTTACTAAAAATCAGAGAATTATCTGATGCAAACGAAAGTTTCAATACTTATTCGTTAATGAATAAATATGTTATTTTATTAGAAAAATGTTATATTAGAAAAAACAGTATGTAATGTGCGTGTGTGAGGGGTCTATCCCTCACACCTTTCGATATTTCGTATGTACTTTATAATTTGTTTCTTTTTTTTTTTCTAAATTCTTTTTGTAGTTATATAAAGAAAAATCACTGAAGTAAGAATTTATTCAGCACCATGTATGAACTGAAACTGTATTCCGATCCTTAAGGAAAATAATTCAGTAAAACTAAAAAAATAGTGCGTTGGTGCTTGCATACATTTTCTTTCAGATTGGACAAAAGAAAAAACTACACTTAGTAATTATTTTAAAAAAAAATACTTGTAATTTTTCAGTGCTATTTGAAAATTCATCCCGTCACTGTTCGTAACATTTTTTTTTAATTAAATAATAACATGTTTGAAGAATCTAAAGATATAAAGTTTAATGCTATTTTCGAGTTTGAACCTTTTTAAAAGATTATTTTTCATTTTAACAACTGTTAGATTTTTAAAAAAGAGTTTTTAATAGATGTTCAGAAATAAAATAATTCCGAATTACCACCTGTAACTGGATACTCTTTTATATTGGAAGTGTAATATGATATAGGCAAAATCAATAACTTTAGAATAATTATAAAAAAGGTCATATTTGGAGCAATATTTTGGTATCAAACATATAAGAAATTAATAGAAATAAAAGCAATGTATTAAACTCAAAAGTTCAAAAAAGTATCAAGCAATTAAAACAAAATCTACTTCTAATGTAGCATGAAAAAATAAAATTATTCATTCATAAAAGAGTTTCATAAAAGAGTTTCATAAAAGAGTATAGAATAAAAATTATATTCTTAAACTATTGGTTATGTAAGGTTAAAGCTAATTTATTTTTAAACATAATAATAAATATTCAATTGTACCCAATATAAATATGTTTTTATTATTCCGAATGCAAGCAAAAAATATTAAAATAACGAAATGGCTACTAACAAAAGAAAAACAATGAGAAAATTGATAAAGAGGTGATCTTTATCGATTTTCCTGTTTTTTATTATGCCACTTAAGAATTGATAGTGTTAAGTAATTGTTTTTATTTTGATGATTTCTTTCAGACTTAATTGACATAATCTAAACTTATTTATAAATGGAATTTTGTCTGTGTGTGTGTGTGTCTGTTACCTATAAACTCCGAAACGGCTGAACCGATTTTCTTGAAAATTTACACAGTTGTACTATAAGCGCCTGCGAGTGTTCTTAGCTAGGTTTTGTGTCGAGGTACCCCCGATAGGTATCGAAAATCGATAATCGAAAAAATCGGGTTATAGAAGGAGTGGTCCGATTTTAATCAAAGTTGATACACTCACAGACAAAGACATAAGAAACGATATTCAGAAGTTTCAAGGTTGCAGTTCTTACAATAGTGCAGAAAATCGATAATATATATATATATATATATATATATATATATATATATATAAGATTTCATTACACCCGAGCAACGCCGGGCTATACTGCTAGTAAATTATAAACTGCCAAACGTAATCCCAATATTTTTGAAAAATTGAAAATGCTAGCACCAGATTTGTAAAACTTCAATATTGACTACATCAGCAGAAAAACATAGACACACGAAAAATACATCCATATCAATGGACTGGAAAAATAGAAAACTAAATAATTGATTGGTTAGGAACTATAGATAAATTGATCAATATCATATTACGCTTCTGATAGGGAAGAGTAGTTAGTCAAAGGAGGTAATTCTGAATTATTTCTTTGTTGAATTTCCGTGCTAAAATAATCTAAGAGTTCTGAAAATAATAAATGAAATTATTTTAAAAGTAATTCTGACGCGAAAATGGTACCAAACTTTATATTTTTCGACTCTTCAAACGCATCTGGGTTGGTTCATTCCATTTTAAATCAGTTAACGACCACATATAAACCTCTAAAAATATAGGAAAATTAAAAGATGTTCTTTTATTAAATTTATTGATAATCTCAAATATTAGATCAGTATCTTTTATAGTTTTAAATAAAAAAAGTTTTCTTAAAGCTTTAATTTTAGCTTTAATTGCAAGCTAAATGATTAAATTTAGTATTTCCAGTACACTGGTGTATTACAAACAGAATTTATATTTATTGAAATCTAAAGTTTTTAAATTTTAAATCTTTTTCAATTTTTCGACCATTTTTGAGCGATTGACACATTTGTAAACAAAAGTTATTTCTCAGTTTTTAAAATCTTGCAAAAAGAAATACAGATCTGTGATATGTTATTTTGGGAAAATTAGCAAAATTAAAGTTAAATTAATCTGATTTACACAACTATTACTTGTATATAGCATGAAACTTAGAATAAAACGGTTTCTTAATTACGGAGTGTTGATCTTTCTGACCTTTGCCGTAAGTGATTGATATTTGAAGACAGCCAGTTGTCGAGATAAACTAAGTATGCTTGAGCAGAATTAACATAATTGTCCAAATTTTGTTTTTTGTAAGGGGAAGAAACCGTGAAACACATGACCTTTTAATGTAACAAAGAAAATATCATATTTAATAAAAACCTTCTTATACAAAATAAATAGATAAAATAAAATAAGAATTATTTTAAAAATTTAATGGCTCGATGATTTGTATTAAACTTTTCAAATTTTGATTAGTAAATATAGTCCTTACGTAATGACTTAATGACCGCGAAAAGGCTGTATGAAGAATTTTTAAAATATTTTTAAAACTTTAAAAATTATTATAAAGAAAAAGAAAAAATTAAAACAGTTTTTGTAAAAATTCATTATTCATCGAATTTTTTTTTTCAGACTATAATGTCTTGAATATATATCATTTATAAAAGCAATTAAAAACTTTTCTAATTAAATAATGTCATAGTTTTATTGCATTTTTTATCTTACTATTCGGAGCAGATTTTTGGGAAAAAGCCAACGGTTTGAAAAAGATAATAGATGATTTACATTCCCCAATGAGTCCTGCGTTTAACTAATAAAACAAATTTTCGCCACAAAATTGAATTTCTTGAAATTCCATGAATTTACGTGGAGGAGAAGGTAATAGATGTAAAAAAAAATATTTTTTATCAAGATTTTTAAAAATAATAATTTAAAAAATTATTTCATTCATTTGTGAATAAGTCTTAAATGTTTCATTAAAATCCAACAATTATTTGATCTTTGCAAGAATTTTCAAATTAATGTTTTTCACCGAAGAAAAAAACAAAAACAAAAAAAAAACACACACACACACACAAAAAAAAACAAAAAAAAAACAAAACACAAACTGTTACGTAAAGTTACATTACCCATTGTAAATTCTGGTAACGATTTGGTTACCCGCTAACGAATTTTTTACCAAAATTTGGAACATGTTAGAAAGGATTAGAAAATTTTTAAAGAAATAATTAAAAATACTTTGATCTTTCCTCTTAATAACATAAATATTTTGATGGAAAAACTTTGTTTTTACTAAGCTTGGGGCTTTTTTTTCTTCATACTATGCTGTTTTTGTTTCTCCGGCGAATTTGTGGAGATACCTAGATAATAGTATTTAAATTAGTTTTCCTGTAATTTATGACCTAATAGATTATTTCTGTGCAGTAACCATATTCATTCCTGAATGACAATATTACTGTTTGAAAATTGCTAGATTTTTTAGCATCCTAAAAAATTGCCTATTTCCTAACATTAACAGACAAGTTAAACAGTTTATAATTTTAAAAAACATTTTACCACATATTCTTACATATCTGAAGATCATGTGAAAAATTAAGTTTCGTTTTGGGGACAAGCATATGTCTAGGGTTAAAACACATTTTCCAGAACAACTTGTCATGCTGAAATCATAGTTTTGTCTATTTTGGCAACTTATAAATTTGATATTTAAGAAAATATGAAGCTGAAAGTTGATACTCCTACAACTTTCGATGCAAATAAACTATTTTTGACTTTATTTTTTTTTCCCGAATACTTTATTAGATGACATGGGTCCTTAAAAATAGTTTACAGACGGTCTACAAAAGTTTCGGGACAAATTGTCAAGATTTTGATATTGCAAGAATTTTTGCTGAAATATCTTTAGGTTTTTGTTTATAAAACTATAAAAAATGTATTTAAAAAGTATTTACGATGTAGTGAAATTGCAGTGTGTATTTATGGGGGAATGGTAAACAGATTGCCCAAAATTTCTACAATTTTTTTTTTTTAAATAAAATAACCTATTCAGTATACAATTCATTCATTAATGAATAATTACTGAAAACGTCATTTAAATCTGATAATTTCCTGAATTTTGTATTGCTTACATTTCGGAAAAAAAAAAAAGCACCCATTTTGATTTTTGGCGGTACCTAGAAACCATAACAGTGAATGAAAGTTTTTTACGAATTGCTTAATAAATTCTTGTATCTCGAAAATAAATAAATTAGAAATAAAAACACAATTGTGTTCAGAAAGAAAAATACCAACAAAACAACATTCGGCGACCTTTCAATTTATACATGAACTTTGTTATAGCTAAACTGCAAAGAAATTAAAACTGCTACTAGTAAAAACAGAATAATAAGATAATAAAATAAATAAATAAAATAAAGAGAAATTATTGCAGTAGCTTCATCATGACCTTTCAGGACGTAGGCGATCATGGACTTCCACTTGCCCCCTTCCCTTGTCGCTCTCAATATTTGCCCTTTTAGAATCCCTCCCTGACTCCGCTCCGTCATCCACTCACTCAGGCCCAACAAGTATGTATCACACTGTCTTCCACGGTCTCTCGGTCCTTCTATTCGTCCTGTGAGTATCACATTCTACAAACCATCCTTCCTCATTACGTGTATTTTTAAAAATTAACTCCAGATCGGTAAAGCTAAAAAAACAGCAAGCTGTTTATTTTCTGGGTCAAATTCAGAATATTGTAGTATATATATCTTTATTGACATAACATGCATTTCGGATTGTTTTTATAGACGATATAAACGAAAAGGAAAGTTAATGTAGCTCTTAGTGTTAAATGACAAGTGAATGTAATCAGTTATGAAAAAAATGTCAAGGGCAGTAACTTCGAAATGCTTCAATGGAGTTATTGCACTTGAAATTGTACTACTTACGTAAAATGTCAAGCGTCTGAAAGAAAAAAGGTGGGCGGAAGGAACTTAAAGAAATAAAACAAATCATTTGTTAGAGTATTCAATTCAGTTTTCATAATCTGATAGATATAGATAATCTCCAAGCGATAAAATTCTTGGATCATAATGTTTATATTTTTAGACACACAAGTAGTAGTCAGTTATATATTCAAATAACCCTTTGTAAAAGTTTAATAATGTGAACTTGTAAAGGACATATAGCTAAAGTAAAGGCAAGCGGGAAAGAGGAAAGGCAAGCATAACCTATTTAACCTATTTAACGAGTTTGTTTAAATGGTTGGCAGAACAGGGATTAGGAGAGATAGTGAAAAGACGAAATTTACTAAGAGATACAAAAGACAGAAAATTGTGAAGTCTGATCACCCTAGCCCTGAAGGAACACAGCATATAGAAGAATTTCTGCGTAATGTCATTTCTGTGCACAGTATTTTTGACTCTACATGAATCTTTTTTTCCGAGAACAGGAATATTCCTATTTTTTTTTAATATGACAACAACTCATTGCCAGGAATATTAAATAACTTAATGATAAATTTTAATATTAACGCTTTTCTTATTTGTTGGTATCTCTAACGAATTAACTTGTCAAAAATACTAATTAAAAATTTAAAAAATGGGCTTTTACAATTTTTCTTACTTTCACGACAAAAAATTAAGCCCAAATGTGCGTCATATAAAGAAAAAAAAACGTACTTTTAATTAATAAAGTTTGATCATGAAGTCAAAATCATTCCTTGAACCGGCAGAAATCACAATGGCTGCTATCTGATTTTACAGAAAGTCGATATTGTAAAAACAAATAAAATCTATTAGAAATACAAATAATCGTAACATCAAGACAATTTTGTGGGAAATAGTTACTTTAATCTTTACACGATTTAACTACATCAAAAATTGGCAAGTTTTATTTGAAAGACATTCAAAATACATTTCTATAACATCAATGACTCGCCTAGGCTAGGCCTGACCAACAACGACACAAAATTGTGTTGACTGCTCGAGACTGAACGGCTGCCAAAAATGTCAAAGAAAAAATTAGATTAAAGATTAAAATTAGCTCTAGAATATAAAAAAAAAGATAAAAATAAAAAATGTTAAAAAAGAGTCGTATTTATTTTATTAAACTTAGGCGAATTTTTTTAAGGTTCCGATTTTCATTTTGTCACTATTCATTTTTCAAGTACTTACATTTAAAAAGTATAAACCTCTTTTAAACAAATGAAAATCAAATTTAAAAAAATGTAAGGGCACAATCGCACGAAAAACATTTTTGCTTTAAAATTTTAAAGAGAGGCTGCTTTAATATCGAGGCAGCAAGTAATTTTCTAAACATACGCTGTTAAATATAAGAGACAATGAATGTCTATTAAACATAATAGACATTCATGAGCCGTTCTAAACGTCGTATTTTTGCTTTAATTTCAGTTGAAAATAAAAACAAAAATTCTCCAACATTTGAATAATTATTTATTGGTTTTCTTCTAAGCTTTCGGCTCACATGAGCCATCTTCAGAGAGGTCGTTCAAACTGAAATATTATAAAATCCACCATCACCGACGATTTTATTTTGTGTTGACATAAAACTCCGCTTGGCAACGGCAATAGTTACCAAAAATAATAAACGCAGTTCTTAAGTTTGCGATGCGGTTTTATGACGTCACACCGCGGGATAGCGCGAAATGACAAAAAAACCATGTAGTCAAATGCAATGTAATATGTTATTTCCTGTTTTAAAGTTGATTTTATTGAGTGTTGGTTGTTTTGATTTGATGTACATGGCCTCCAATATCTGCAGGTTCCTCTTACTGTGTGTATGAGTAAGGATCACCGTATTGTTGACCAAAATCTGTCTGATATTACCTACATGTTTATGTTTTTCAGAGAAATGTTGTTTAATAGTACTCTGATCAGAAAGATGACATGTAAGTCTACGG
>JBBBDQ010001193.1:125000-203913 GCA_037127315.1 Ascarosepion bandense
GATGCTAAAAAATTATCAGTACGTTTGCTATTATTTTTATATGGAAGCCCTTAACGCTCAAATATTAAAATATATTTGAGCGTTAAGGGCTTCCATATAAAAATAATAGCAAACGTACTGATAATTTTTTAGCATCATACATTGACATTTACATGAGTAAACTGAGTATGGAATTCAACAGTTTTTATATAATTTTCGACGACATTTTTATACTATAGATGTAAGAGGAGGTAAAAGAAAGTGAAGATTATGAGGATAAGTAGAAAAGATAGTGAATGACCCTTAACTTGAAGAGGCTAAGATAGTAATATTCAGAGAAGCATTACGCGAGTGTTCGTTCTACAGAGTAGCAATTCTTGGTAAAACAAAACTTCCAGTAATACACCTTTTTAATATTTTGTTCGAATATTTTGTTTGGATGTGCGTTGTGGTGCAGTGGATATCGACTCGGAACGACAAATCGGGGGTGCCGAGTTCGAATTCCAGTTGAATTCAAGGCATTCACTTACGCACAAATACTCTTGGAAAACGTATTAATCCGTCTCTTCCCTCAAGTTATGGGTTAAATAATAGGACAGATTGGGTTTTATAGCCAGTCTACTGCAGAAAGTAATGGCAACCTATTGCAGGATAATTTTCTGCCCAGTCAGCCATGTCTCTTTCGAGACACGATCGCCCAAAGCGTGCATCACGTATGGCACTTAACTGTTCGAATATTCAAATGCAATAAACACAGGAAGAAGGCTGAAGAGCATAACGATCGAACGGGATAAAGGCAAAAATAAATAAATAAATAAATAAAACATAAGTACACTAGTTCGAATAGTTGATGAAATAATCTCCTATGGGAAATTATTGGGCAAACGAAAACAGTAAGAAGAAAAGTTAAACTGATTAAGGCTTCCTAAAGTTTCATTTGCGTCAAATGGATTTCAAGAGGGATTAAATATATATTTCTTTTAATGTTTATCGTTTGTATTTATTTGCTCGATGAGATGATAATACATCATCACTATAGGGCAGCAAGTAAAATAACAGATATTCAAACAACGGAGACAAAGTGAGTCAAAGAGCATACGACACTAAACCACGCATGAAAACCCTACAATGCAATACTAACCATGCGAAACGCTATTTAACTTTCGTGATCAAGCATTCTCATATAATTTCCCATTTACTCCTGACAGAGCAGAAACATTCCTTACACTCCAAAAACATTGAGAGAGAGAGAGAGAGAGAGAGAGAGAGAGAGAGAGAGAGAGAAGAGAAATTCGTTTATTTTTCTTAGATATTTAAGGTATAGGTTACCAATCCTTTGCATTTTTAGGTATTTAAGGTATTTAAGGTTATAATATTTATTTTTATTATAATATTTATATATATATATATATATATATATATATATATATATATATATATATGTTGATGATGTTATAACAAAGTGGAAAATTTATAAACAACGCGTTTCGCCGAGAGTGTCTGCTCTCTTTGTCTTCCTCCGATTAGAATGAGAGAAAGACAAAATTGTATGTGAAGATGTATTTTTGTTCTCTGGGAATAAGGGAGAATAATAAATCAAATCAAATTGCATTACCTCCCAATATCCTGATTCAAGAGAGTGTTTTGTCCGCCTGTTTGTTTGTTTTATCTATATGTATATTCAAATTATTTGGTATCTGTTGGGGCACCTTCCCTATTACTCTAAAGATAAACTCTTCCACAGACTATTTATAGAAGTAGTCATACTACTACAAGAGGAGGACTACAGTGTATTACAGGAGATCTAGTCCTGTGGTTATCGCGTTGCTAGGCCTCACGTCTCGTTATTATCTCGCATTCTTTCGTATTCAACTAACCGTATTGTTGCGATGTTATACTAACCTTCTATGTACATATTTCTCTTCTACAATATATTGCATTTATACTGGATTACCTTGAGTTGTGTTATTATTTGGATCTAACCCCAGATCCACAACAGTGGCGAACAAGGATTCGAAGAGAGAGAGAGAGAGAGAGAGAGAGAGAGAGAGAGAGAGAGAGAGAGAGAGAGAGAGAGAGAGAACTTACTGAAAAAAATGCAACCCCCCCAAAAAAAAAACGAAAACAGCAGTCACGATAAAGGATTCAAAAAGAATTCTACATATTGTCGACCAGAAACAGTGACGTTAGAGGATCTAATAAAAAAAAAAAGAAAAAAAAAAAGAAGAACTCTACATAAGAAAGAGAAATTACCAATCATTGCAGTGGCGAAAAAAAAATCCTTCTACGACACTAACGAGTCTTACACGGAGGAAAAATACGAAGAGCAAAATTAATAAGCTGTAAGTTAATTTGTACTATTTTCTAGTGGCAAAATAATTCCTTCTTCGTTGAAGAAATAATTCTATTTTTCTGGGTTGGCATTGCTTGTGGGGAAAAAAAGAAAGTTTTCCCTCCTACCGTAAGCATAAAGTTTACTAAAAAAATTCAAAAAAGAGGAAAAACAGTAAAAAATTTCCCCCCTCCGGTAAAGAAATATGGAAGATTTGAAAGTAACGATCGTATAACTGGTGAAACTCCAGATGAACCAACATGAACGCAATGAGAAAAAACAGCTCGAATTAAAAAAACAAACAAACCCTGATGGAGCAGCAACAACTTAATGAGAAGAAACAGTTAGAACTACAAATGTAGTTTGAATTTTTACAAAAACAGCTGGAATTGCAACAGAAAGTTGACGAGAGAAATAATGAACAACAACAAAAGACACAAGAATTTATCCGACAAGTTATACTGGCAAAGAGTCAAAATGAAGAAAACGAAAATACGTTTACACAAAATACAATATGGAGCTCAATAGAGAACTTCAATTACGACCCGAACAAAAATAAAACTTTTGCACTATACTATAGACGATACCAGGATTTTTATGAAATCGATTGCGGTAGCTGGTTGGACGAGAAGTAAGTACGATTATTCCTTCACAAACTAGGAACACACGAACACAACAAATTCATGGAAAAACTGGTAGGTCTTTTGGAAGAACAGAGAAGAAACCACCTCCAAGCCCTTGTTATAGATGTGGTGAATACCACTGATATCAGGATTGCCCTTTTAAATTTAAAACGTGTCATAACTGTCACAAAAAGAGACATAAAGCCTCTAAATGCAGAAGCAGAAGTAGAGTGAAAGTAACAAGGACCGAGGAAGACGAAGGTATTAACATTCGAAAGTATTTGCAAGTCAAAATGCTAAACAAAATTATAAACATGCAGTTAGATTCTCGATCTGACATTTCGATAATTAGTTTCCAAACATGAAGACGACTGAATAAACCTACCTTATTTAAAACAAAAATAAAATTGCGAGATCAGTCACGGGTAAGAAAATTAAATTTGAAGGAGATGTGATTTTGAACGTGACATTCAATGGAGTTACAAAAATTTAAAAATGTACGTATTGAAAAATACTAACAACTTGTTCGGGACTGACTGGATGCAAAGATTTAACCTTTGGAACTTACCAATCAGCTTGTATTGTAAAAAAATCGAAAGTCTGACTACGGAAACCGAAAACATAAAATCAGAATTAAAAAAGACCTTCCCCGAAGTATTCTAGGACGGGTTAGGCAGATGCAAAAAAAGGTCGGCGAAAATACTGTTAAAGGAAAATGCTCAACCAGTATTGAGGAAGAAAAGAAATGTTCCTTTCTCTGCACTAGAAAAAATAGCGAACTGGACAGATTAACCAGCTCGGGAGTTATATCCAAGGTGGAATACAATCATTGGGCATATACGTTGCCGTATACGTTAAGAAAAAGTCTGGGGGAATACGCGTATGCGCGGATTTTTCGACAGGTTTAAATGAGGCAGTAAAGGATGACCATTACCTATGTCCGAGTCCGGAAGAAGTATTTACAATGTTAAACAGAAGCAGATATTTCTCCAAAATAGACCTGAGCAAGGCATATCTACAGATTCCTGTAGACGAAGAAAGCTCGAAACTCTTATGCATCAACACGCATAGACGTCTATACAAATATGAATGATTAGCGTTTGGCGTAAAAGTAGCCTCGGCTATCTTTCAACAAGTTATGGATACGATATTGACAGAATTGGATTTCGCTATAGTCTATCTAGACGACATTTTGATAAAGAATGAAACAATTGAGCAGCACATTAAACATATAAAAAAATATTCGAACAAATTCGTAATTATGGGTTTAAGGTCAAAGAGGAAAAGTGCGATTTCTTCTTGAAAGAGATAAAATACTTGGGCCGTATAATAAACAAAGATGGTAAAAATATTGATCCAACTAGATCTTTGGTGATCAAAAATATACCAGCACCAAATAATATTGCATCCCTACAGAATTTTCTGGGACTAGTCAGCTAATACCAAAATTTCATACCGAATTTAAACAATCTTCGAGCGCCCCTTAATGAACTACTAAGAAAGGATAAGGCCTGCGTTTGATCAAACGAATGCCAACAGGCATTTGAAAGCATTAAAAAAATATTGACGTCCGATTTATTTCTTACGCACCAGTATCTCCAAATTTGGAGATACTGGTAGCCAGCGACGTGAGCTCGCACGGGATCGGGGCGTGCATCTTACATAAGATGGAAGACGGAACTGTAAAACCGATTGCCCACACTAGCAGATCACTGCTTCCAGCTGAGAGAAGCTACTCTTAGATAGAGAAAGGAGCCTTGTTTTTTTTTTTTTTTTGCCGTTAAAAAATTCCACAGGTATATCCACGGCAGGTTCTTCACTCTTCAAACAGACCAGAAACCATTAATTACAATATATTGTTCGAAAAAAGGTCTACCCGCGTACACAGCAATCCGACTGTTGAGGTGGGGTACCATTTTATTGAATTACAATTTTAAATTGCAATATTTACCTTCTAACAAAATTGGGCATGCGAACGGTCTATCGAGACTGATTCCTCAACACACAGAACCGTTTGAAGACTTCGTTATTGCTGCACTAAGATCAGAAGGCGAATTAGAAAATACACTTTGGAACACAATTAGGGAGCTGCCCGTATCGCTAAAAGAAATAAAAAACGAAGCTATAAAGGATGATTTCATAAAAGAGACGAAAGCGAAAATCGATGAAAAAAACCAACATATTACAGAAAGCTTCTCCATGTGAAATAACGTACTACTATTCAGTGATAGGGTAGTCGTTCCAAAAGCGTTACAGAAAAGGATATTGAAAGATTTCCATACAGGACATCCCGGTAGGAATGAGGAGTTACGTTTTTTGACCGAAAATGGATACGGATATTGTGAACATGGTGGATAAATGCAAGGGCTGTGCCCTAGTAGCTAAATCACCGCCAAAAACACACAAAGCTCGGCCGAAAACGGATCGACCCTGGTCAAGGGTCCATATTGACTACGCTGGTTCTATTGAGGAACTATACTATTTGGTACTTGTGGATAGTTATTCGAAGTGGCCTGAAGTGTTTCAATGCAAGAGACCAACGACAAGAAACACAATAAATCATTTACATGAGCTATTCGCTCGGTTCTGCGTTGTCGACTGTTTAGTGAGCGACAACGTGACACAATTGACTTCGGAAGTATTTAAAGAGTCCTGCCTGACATTTCAGGCTGAGCACATTAAAACCCCTCAATATCATCCAAGATCAAATGGCCTGGCAGAGCGTTTTGTAGACTCTAAAAAAAGCGTCAGGCACGCCAACGAGAAAAGCACTTCAACAATTTTTACAGGTATATAGAATAACACCAAATAAATCAGCACCATCGACACTGTCACCCGCCGAATTGATGTTTGCACGGAAAGTGAGGTCGGTGTTCGATAAATTAATCCCAAAACAAAAAGAGCACGTACCAGCAATTATTACACCAAAGCGAACCTTCAGTCAAAATGAAAAAGTTTATTTTAGAAATTACAAAAAACAATATGTCATTTTGGGAACCAGGCGTCATCAAAAGACGGATTGGCAACATGGTCTGCATGACTGACGGACCTAGGTTCGCTCACAAGCGTCATATAAACCAGATGAAAAAAAGGCTGACTGAAGACGAAATCGACACGCCTCGGGAGGAAGAGGCGTTAAACACCATTTATCACACGTTTGATATTCAAATGCCTCAGTTGGAACCTCAACAGAGGAGGTCGAAAAGAAAGAGGAAATCAACGGATTAGTTAATAATTGATCCGAAAAGGAAAAAGTATTAGAGGACATTTCAAGTAAAAAAACAAAACAAAACAAAAAAAAAAAAAAAACAAAAAAAAAAACAAAAAACAAAAAAAACAAAGAAACTTGGGAGTGAGGTGTTAAGACACCTTCCCTGTCACTCTAAAGATGAACTCTTCCACAGACTATTTATAGTAGTAGTCATACTACTACAAGAGGACTACAGTGTATTACAGGAGATCTAGTCCTGAGGTAATTGCATTGCTAAGTCTCACGTCTCGTTATTATCTCGTATTCTCTCGTATTCAGCTAACCGTATTGTTACGACGTTATACTCACCTTCTATATACATATTTCTCTTCTACAATATACTGCGTTTATACCGGATTAGCTTGAGTTGTGTTATTATTTGAATCTTACCCCAGATCCACAACAGTATCGTTGGATTTTACATGAGCGACTGCTTTTTTTAATGCTTGTACATACATGTATGCACACACACACACACACACACACACACACACACACACACACACACAATATATATATATATATATATATATATATATATATATATATATATACCCACACACACATATATATACACACCATATAGCAATTTTTATTCACATATGTACATACAACTATTTCTTATATACACTTGTACGTACATATATATGTATAGGTACCCACTTATGTATACATGTGCACTCGGCGAAACGCGTCGTTTGTAATTTTTTCACTTTGTCTTATCATCTTCACTATTGTGTCAGTTACTATTATGCATCCTATTACACCCCCATATATATATATAATGTACGACGATGATATGCCTTTGCATTGGATGTTGGTTGACGACTTACTCTTCTCGATCGGTCAAACCCAGTCTTTAGTAACGGTACATTAGTTTTTGTGGGTAGGGAGAGCTGAGTTCGAATTCTAGTTGAATTTGCTGCATTCAGTTACACGCAAATACCTTTAGAAAAGGTATTAATCCGTTGCTTTTCCCTTCAGCTATGGGTTAAACAGCAGGACAGATTTGTTTCTATAGCCTTGGTTTAGCAACCAGTCTATCGCAGAAAGTAAGAGCAACCTACTGCGGGAGAATCTTCTGCGTAGTTAGTCATATCTCTTTCGTGACATGATCGCCCAGTCGTGTCTCCCGTATGGCACTTAACTGATTGTGGGTAGGGAACAACAATCAGATATGGTCTTTTAGTCTGAGATATTTGCTTTCACATCTTTCTTTCTTTTTTCTTTCTTTGTCCATGTTCTATATTATAAAAGAGGAGCTGATTCTCTGTCCGTCACGAAATGTATGCGTGTGTTTTTGCCTGCGCATTGATTGCTTCTCGATGGGCTGCTGGAAGTTGAAAGTGTGATGGTAGAATGTTTCGTGGACTGTAAGCCAAAATACGACGTTTAGTTTGGTCGTTAGTGAAAACCCAGTTGACTGAATTGATTGATGATTGTGTCATTGGGTGTTCCATGTTTCGTTTCTGTGGTGTTAAAACCGGTTAAGTTGGCGTCTGTGGTGTGCCTGGTTGCTGGTTGAGTAGAGATATCGACAGTTCAGGCTCATGAAAAACGACCGACCATGTGTGTCGCGGTGGTAAATAGCGGTATTGTGGTTTGGGCTGCCACTTTTGTAAATTTGATTTTGTTCCAGTTTGAGCTGTAGTTGCAGTGGCTTGATCAGAAATCCACGAGCATCACATTGATATCAGATCATAATTGCCAAGAATTTCTTCACTGACTGCTGAACTTTGAGTGCGCTGATATGTACTTCCAGATCATAATATTAGTCTTTGTCTCTGGGTTATTGTGATGATGTATCTTAATACTACATTAGCATTCATGGGAGGAAATCGTAACAGCCAATGTCATTTGAACTGGCTTCAATGAAAAATTAAATCAAATTTTAACCGAATTCAAAAGTTTCAAAAATTAAAGGGAAATAACTTTTATATCTGAATAGTATTGTCATTAAGTGATGTGCGTTGTGATGCAGTGGATATAGGCTCGGAACAAGAAATCGGAGAGTTAGAATTCCAGTTGAATTCGTTGCATTTACATCCATGCAAATACTCCATAGGTTAAAAAGTAGGACAGATTGGGTTCTATAGCCATGGTTGGCAAATTTCGAGGCATGATCGCCCACGCATGTATCTCATATGGCATTTAACTGACTGACTGATCATTTAAAGATGACACCCATTAATTCGATTATTGTTTATTTGCGATAAGGAATACATCTTTTTTCCATAAATTTGTCTCTTCATTCAAGTAATAATGTTGTTTTAGTTTTATTGTCGGAATATTTAAAACGAGTAAAAAATGACGAAAAATAAACCCGTTTAAATATGTCCCATTCAAAATACGCGCGTAAGTAAATTAAATATTAAGAAAAATATTCTATATTAATTAATTAATTTATTTATTTTAATATTTGCATTTTAATCCTTTTTTATTTACATTTTATTTTCCTTACCTGAGAACCCCTCACTCAAAACAAAACAAAACAAAAAAACAAAAACAAACACACACACACACACACACACACACACACACACACACACACACACACACACACACACAAATAAAATTCCTGGCTTTTCATCTTTTTAACAGTTTAATTTGTAGCGTATAAAAATGTAGGTAGGCAAAAAAACAAAAAAAAAAACAAAAAAAAAAAACACACTATTCGGGATCCGCAATCAGGCTCGTTCCAGTTGGGGATTCGTGGGTAGTACGCACTGACCCTGTGAAAATACTTGGCAGAACAGGGAATAGGAGGGATAATGAAAAGACAACCATTTCTAGGAGGTACAAAGGACAGGAAGTTGGGAGAGCCATGTTAGCCCACTTCCTGAAAGGACGCGTCACGTAGAAGAAGTGATTTTTCTAAGCGTAACTTAGATGTGGGACAAGGTTGAAGGAGGATCGAACTCACTGTTCGGTCGTAATTAACTTAGCAAGACTAACTTTTTAGCTATTAAACGTCGAAGTGCCCAATATATAGGGATTTACTAAAGTAAGGAGCATTCAGTGGTTATCGAGGTCACTACTTAGTCATAATTGATATAGCTGAGACAAGCTCGCTAATCATTACAGTACGGGAGAGAAGAGGTTTCTGAAGAATTAAAAAAATTCTGTTGACTAAAGTTAGAGGCACGGAGGCAAAAATTGCTCTGCGATTGTTCAGTTGATTATTAATAAAGATATGCTTTGATCTGATTTGAAACCTGTAGTGGATAGGAAATTAAAAATTAAAATGAACCTTCTTCTTCACTTTTACAAAAATTCACAATGACGTGTGAATTCCTAGTTTTTCCCAAATAGAAAAAGGATTGACGATGTGCTTAAAAAAAAGTCGAAACTGGATTTCGCAAGTAGGTGTTAAACTGATTTTCTGACCAATGGAAGCGACTTGCAACACCAAAAGAGACTTCGTGATCAATCGCAAAAAATCTAATGACAATAAAAGGCTCAGATCAGGGCCAGTCAGTGTCAGATGGGAGCAGCGAGACGAAACTACTAAAATGTAACGGGAGAAACTTCAACTGCGACCCGGACATAGGTCGCTTCGCACATTGTCCTCCTTCTCCTTTCTCGTGTGCTGATTTCTTTTACTTCTTCTTCTCTATCCAAAGACATTCCTACGAAACAAACGCTGAAACATACATACGTGCGTACGCATATACTCGTTCAACAATTACTACTACGAACATTTTCTACAAATCTTGATACCTTTAACTTTCTCATAGGACATTTACTGCTACCTATTCTTGTTATACTTTTCCTATTTTAACATGAAAAATGTATATTTTATTCATACACTATCCCACACTATTCGACACATTCCAACCTTCTGCTGATAACCAACCTCCTGATGATAACCTTCTGATAATTCTGATGATAATTCTGGATAAAACTTGTAAGCTGTAGGGAGTTCGGTTATGTATGACACAAGAAACATTAACCACTCCCTATATCTTCAGACCTACTATATTCCATCGACTACTTACCTAGATATACGGTTTAGATGGTTTCAAGCAAAATCCGATTTTATTTCAACAGGGAAGAAAATAATTAATTTCTTAGTGGGATTTCGTTCTTACTAATAATTGTGATTATGTTTTTGGCAAATTGATAACTTTTACTTTTGAATGAGTTTTTATTTCTTCTCCCAGATATGCGATATTACTTTCCAAGCAACTTAATATCTGATAAATCATCTACCTATTTCTCTAATAGACTTATATATATGTATGTGTAGGCAGATACAAAATGTTCATGTATGCCGATATGCTTTCATTCATTTCCTATTGTGTTGATTCATTGTGGATGGCAATTCAACCAAATGAGGTGGATAGGTTGGAAAGAGATACGGTTGGTTTCGACATTTTATCAAAAGGATGTCACAAAGCTTTTGTGAAGGCGGGGAAAAAAGAATGGGTCGGAATAATAATAATAATAATAATAATAATAATAATAATAATAATAATAAAATAACTTTACGCCCGGCAGAATTCTGATTTGCTTCATTAAAAATGCATTTGCAAATGTAGTTTTCATTGTTCGCTCAGGTCTGATGGTAAATCTGACTGTTTGCCTCTTGATATGTATCTATCAAGTTTGTTAATCCAAATCAGTTTTTGTGTTTCTTTATACATAGTCAGTCAGTCAGTCAGTCATTTAAGTGCCATATGTGATACACGCTTAGGCGATCATGTCTCGAAAGAGACATGACTAACTGGGCAGAAGATTTTCCCGCAGTAGGTTGCCATAACTTTCTGCGGTAGACTGGTTGCCAACCATGATTAAAGAACCCAATCTGTCCTACTATTTAACTCATAAGGTATTTGCGTGTATGTGAATGCAACGAATTCAACTGGAATTCAAATTCGGTTCTCTGATTCCTCCTTCCAAGTCTATCTATCTATCTATCTATCTATCTATCTATCTATCTATCTATCTATCTATTCTCAGTCTGTTCATATCTATCTATCTATCTATCTATCTATCTATCTATCTATCTATCTATCTATCTATCTATCTATCTATTCTCAGTCTGTTATATATTCATATCTATCTATCTATCTATCTATCTATCTATCTATCTATCTATCTATCTATCTATTCTCAGTCTGTTCATATCTATCTATCTATCTATCTATCTATTCTCAGTCTGTTCATATCTATCTATCTATCTATCTATTCTCAGTCTGTTCATATCTATCTATCTATCTATCTATCTATCTATCTATCTATCTATCTATCTATTCTAGTCTGTTCATATCTATCTATCTATCTATCTATTCTCAGTCTGTTCTATCTATCTATCTATCTATCTATCTATCTATCTATCTATCTATCTATCTATCTATTCTCAGTCTGTTCATATCTATCTATCTATCTATCTATCTATCTATCTATCTATCTATCTATCTATCTATCTATCTATTCTCATCTATCTATCTATCTATCTATCTATCTATTCTCTATCTATCTATCTATCTATCTATCTATCTATCTATCTATCTATCTATCTATCTATCTATCTCATCTATCTATCTATCTATCTATCTATCTATCTATCTATCTATTCTATCTATCTATCTATCTATTCTCATCTATCTATTCTATCTATCTATATCTATTCTAGTCTCTATCTATCTATCTATCTATCTATCTATCTATCTATCTATCTATCTGCTAATAAACGATAGATTGTTAACAATTATCTAAATCTGTCTTTTTTTTTTTATATCCAAATCAGTTGATCTATATATCTATATTTTTAAAAAAATAATTTCACCCCAAGCATGGCGAGAATGCCACTGAGACGCAAGCGGTTACTGGGAGAGAAAGAAATTAAGAAGACTTTACTGAGAAGAAAAGACATTAAAAAAAAAAAAAAAAAAAAAAACAGGATTCAGGAAGGCAGAATATGGCGATTGGTGTTGAATTTAAATTTTTGAAGATGGTAGGTGACAGGAAATGAAGAAATCGTCAAGGAGTTTCACATGTTTTCATGGTTAAAGACAGACTTGTGTGCGTAGAAAACCGCACAATTTTCTTATGTCTTAGTATGCTTGTAATATCGTAATATTTTCAACACTTACAATGTATAAATATTTACAAGTAAATATCTAAAGATGTGCGGATGCACCCATAAATAAGCATTTGTAGCATTTTCTGTTACTGGTCTCTTCGTTACTCTTGTTTTTTGATAAATAACTGAAAGAAAAAGTAGAATTAAGCCATCCGTAAAAGAATAAATTTTTGAATATAACAGTACCTTTTTTCTTTCTTTTATTATTATGAATTTTATTGTTATTGATATAATTGTCACTCGAGTGACTAGAGATTAATTTGTTTTAGCTTCATTCTTTAATATTTAAAATCTAGGAGGACTGGACAAACATACTATTGCTGAAAATGTCAGGGAAATTCATCTCACTAAATACTTCTGTGAAAGCTAAAGAAAGAGAAAGGACGAACAAACAACATAACTTTCCCCTTGTCTACGCCCACTTATATCAAACCATACTCATTCGTCAACTGTGGCAAGGTCTTTGGTCTCGCTAAGCCGATATTTCTTCATACTGAATACGTAAAATAATACATGCTCGTTAAGACTTCCTTTTTTTTCAACCTTACATTTTCACGTGCCCTAACTAATAGTAACGAAGTCTTTTTTTTTAAAAATCATTTCACCCCAAGCAAGGCGGTACCGCCACTGATGTGCAGGGAGCTACATAAGAGAGTTAAAATTTTAGGCAGGAGGAGAGTGAAGACAAAGACGAATCAGCTACAGGAGGTGAAAGGGCAAGAGAAGGATGTGAACACAGGAGTGAAGACAGTGCGAAGGTAGAGAGAAAGCAAAAGAACGAAATACATGGGGGGATGTAGTTAAGTGGATAAGAGATGGGAATTGACTTTGCATTTAAATTCCTAGAGGTTGTAGCCGCCAGGAAAGCAAGTATATGAAAGGGAGTTTCACAGGCGGAAGGCGCGAGAAAAGAAGCTGTTGGAGTAGAATTGTCGCCCGCATTTGGTTGATATAACTGTAAAAGTGTGGGATTTTGTTGTCAGTCTGGTTGCCCGAGTAAGTTCTTATGGAGGGGTCACCAGTGACCTAAGTTCATCAGAGCAGAAACCATGAAAATATTTATAGAAGATAGAGAGGGAAGCCACGTCCCGCCGATGAGAAAGTGCTTGGAGTCGCGCTGCCAAGTCTTCTCTTTTTAAGAGAAGAACAGGGATTGTGAGAAATGACAAAAAGATAAAATTTAAGATCTACAAGAAACAATAACATGTGGAGGGCCATGATCGCCTGCATCCTGAAGGGGTACGACACATAAAAGAAGAAAGAATAAGAGTAACATTCATCGTATTAATCACGCCAAATATCGGCTCTGTCTTTGTTTATCAATAGTCGCTCCTTAAATTGTGCTAAAGTAGATATCGTGCAGTAATTTAATAAAATGTTTAATAAACCTCTAATCAACAAGATCGCTTTTTCATTAGTATCATCAGCCCCTAAAATATCGCAAGTGTTCACCGAGAGCTGAGTTAATCCTAAAGAAAGTGTCTAACTTATTATTAATATCGCTTAACCGTTAAGAAAGGAAAATATCCAACGATTAATTTGATGATAGATGCGTTATCGTTTATCGTTTGTCCCTATAAAAGATTGTTATTTCATCAAATTCGCAGCACCCTTTTTCCCTAGTTCCCCGATCACATGTATTTACAAGTGCTACTAGATTGGCATTAAGGTTTCACCTTTTTACAGTCGAAATAGTTAAATGCAGCCGTCTCTGCTACTTTAATAGTTTCTTTTCTCGCACTTCCCGTTTATGGAATTCCCTTCCGTTTGCTTGCTTCCCTGATAGCTACAATCTCTAAAATTTCAAATGCAATGTCAGTTTCCACCTTCTATCTCCTTGATTCTCATCCATGTCTTATCCTTTCTTCGACATCCCCTTTACCTTGTTTTTTCTCTCACTGTAACTTCTTGCTCACCATTGGAGGTCTTGCCTTGCTTGGGGTGAAATGATTATATTTCCTCATAAACTTCCCTTTCTACAACCTCTTTCGTTCATATTACACAAATCGTTCATCATAACCATTTTAACATTATCTCTCTACTTTCAGTAGCTGTCAAACCTTGCATTGAAGGAACTTTACTATAATTTCTCTTTCTCTCTTATCAATATAAACATTATTTTCAGTGAGTACACGTGGGATGTGCGTTGTAGTGCAGTAGATATCGGCTCGGAACGAGAAATCTGGGAGCTGAGTTCGAATTCCAATTGAATTCATTGCATTCACTTACGCTCAAATACCCCTGGGAAAGGTATTAATCTGTCTCTTCCTTCCAGTTACGGGTTAAATAACAGGACAGATTGGGTTCTATAGCCTTGACTGGCAACCAGTCTATCACAGAAAGCAATGGCAACCTACTGCGGGATAATCTTCTGCCCAGTCAGTCATGTCTCTTTCGAGACATGATCGCCCAAACGTGTTTCACGTATGGCACTTGACTGACTGACACGTGTTTGAGCTATTATTATCCACCTGTTTTACAACTTTATTAAATAGTGAAATTAATAACAACCGGTCGAAATTGAGATGTTCTACTAAAGAAAATATGCACCTCCTACAGGAGTCGAACTTGCATCCTTTTTTTTATTTTTCTATAGTGGAAATCACTTCCACTAGTTTGCCCATGGTAACCTGCTTTTAAATTACTGTTATTTTCATTTCTGGTACAAAACGGAAGTTAGCAGATATAGATTTGTAGAAGTCCCAACGGGAAACGTGCTTTTCTTAAATAGGTCATTTATACATTGCTCCTGAAGTCTTTTCAAATTAAATAATGTCTTAGGTTCTTTTTATTTTACAATTTTACGGTTTTCTCTAACTAGGGGTCCTGTTTGACAAAAAAGAAAAAAAAAATTAAATGATTTAAATTCTCCGAGGATTCGTCTTTACTTTATAACTAATGTAAACATTAAGTGATATCAAAGAGAATTTCTCGAAATTTCATAAACTTAAGTTGGTGGTAACATGTAAAATAAATAAATAAATAAATAAATAAATAAATAAATAAATAAAAATAAAAAATAACATAAAATTTTGTAAAAAGGAAACATTTAAAAATAATACAATTAATTTCTGAATGAGTCCTGAAAATTTAATTTAACTAAATTAATTTTGCAATAATTTCCAAATAAATGTATTTCGCCCCCACGCAAAAAAGAAAAAAGAAAAAAAAAAAAACTCTCCCGCCAAAAAACGCTTTAATTTTCTGTAGTAATTTATGTAAGTACCCCCACTCCATTTTTGATACCTAAGTTTTAAATTGAATTTTAAAAATAAAACCTTTTTCTTGAAACTTTAATTTTAGCTTAATTGAAAGCTAAATGATTAAATTTACTATTTCCATTAAGCAAAGTACGAGAGTGTATTTCAAACAGAAGTTATATTCATTCAGATTTTGACCAAACTATCGAAGGTTCTAAAAAGGATTAAAACATTATATTTACATAAAAGAATCCTTTGATTTTTCTTCTTAATAATAAAAATAAAAATGAATTTAACGATAAAGCATTGTTTTTAATAAGTTTTGTGTATTTTTCATCATATATGCCCACCTTTTAGCGAATCTTTGGCGGCACATCTATCTATCTATCTATCTATCTATCTATCTATCTATCTATCTATCTCTCTCTCTCTCTCTCTCTCTCTCTCTCTCTCTATATATATATATATATATATATATATATATATATATATATATATAGGTACTTCCCTTCATTTTCGATATCTAACATTTAAATTAAATTTTAAAAAGTTTTCTTGAAGCTTTAATTTTGCTTAATTGAAAGTTAAATGATTGAATTTACCATTTACCAGCAAAATACTCTGGTGGATTTCAAACAGAAATTATATTGACTGGAATCTGAAATTTTGAGATTTCAAAATCTTTTCCAATTTTTCGGCTATTTTTTGAGCGATCGACACATTTGAAAACAAAAGTTATTTCTCTATTTTAAAAATTCTTGCAAAACTATAATATACATTTGTGACACTTTATTTTTGAAAAATTAGCAAATTTAAAGTTAAATTCATTTTATTTGAAACAAACATTATTGTTTGTGGCATGAAATTTAGAATAAAGTATTTCTTAATCGCGGAAGTGTGACCCGCTGACCTTTCAAGTAGGCGATAATAGCCCTGTCATCAATCATTTTTGCATATCTGGCCAAGTATGGTTGACCAGAATTGACATAAATTTATAAAACCTATGTAAACCTTTCATAAGGGGAACAACACTGGAAACGCGTAACCTTTTAATGATATAGCTTTTATAGAATACCATAAAATTAAAAAAAAAAGGAAAAAATAAAACTAAAAACAGATATCGGCACACACAAAAATGTTTTAATTATTTTAAATATCTTGGTGCGTGAAGATTTATATTAAATTCTTCAATTTTTGATTAGTAAATATAGTCTTTACTGATGAACTTAATAACCTAATTAGAGCAATGATTGGAAGAAATTTAAATAGAATTTTGAAACGTTATAAATTATTATAAAAAAAAACTAAAATGAAAACAGTTCTTGTAAAATTCATTATTCATCGAAAACTTTTTTCTCTTCAGATTATATCCTTAATATATATTGTTTATAAAGGTAATTAAAAGTTTATCTGAATAAAAATAGCATAGTTTTATTGCATTTTTGTTTTCAATATTAGGAGCAAATTTTCCAAAAACGAGCAACTGTTAGGAGAGAAAAAAATGGTGATTTACATTCTCTAACAAGTCCTGCTTTTAACTAATAAAACACAGTTCCAGGACGGTAGTCAATTTCTAGAATGTTTAGGAAATTAACTGGAGGCAAGGTAACATATGTAAAATATACATACATATATATATTTACCAAGATTTTATAAAAATAATGATTTCAAAAATAATTTCAGTCATTTGTGAATAAGTCTTGAAAGTTTACTCAAAATCCGACTATTATTTGATTTTTGTAAGAATTTCCAAATGAATGTTTTTCATCGACAAAAAAAAAAAAAAAAAAAAAATTGTGTAAATTACATTTACCGTAGTAAACTCTTGTAAAAATCGGATCACTCGCTGACAAAAACAAAAAAAACAAAAACAAAACAAAACAAAAACAAAACAAAACAAAAAAAAACAAAACAAAAAAAAACAAAACAAAAAAAAAACAAAAAGATTTTTAATAAAAAATTCAAACAGGTTAGAAAGCATGAAAAATTAAAACAAATAATTAAAAAATATTTTATCTTTTCTCATAATAACAACATAAACATTTTGAAGTCTCAACAAGAATTCTGTGTGTTCAGCTGCAGATTTCTTTTGAATAAAGTAGTGCCGAAAAATTCTCCGCAAATACACTCTCTTTGGCACAAAATCAGAAATGTTTAACGATATGAAAAACAAAGTTGTTTTGGTGAAATGACAAACTGAATTTCAAGCTTGTTTATAGTACTTCCTTATAGATGCGTTACCATCTGAAACTACACCCACGCAGTTCTGGGAACCCCATCTGTCCTAATAATTGACTACAATAGTAGAATGAAAATATGTGATACTGGCATAGATTGTTGTAGGTAGTTTATTGCTTTTGAAGGCTCTCGGGTTGTTTCGAGCCTGGCATGATACTCTAAGGACGTGGACTTTTTCTGTGATTGCATTCTTTTGATTATGAATTCATATTTATGTCTACTGAGACAACAATCGGCCATTAGCAGTAACAAAGAGAAAGGAGGTAAAGATTGACTACTGTAAGTTCAACAAGTCCTCAAATAGGCCTGTCTTTTTATTTTGATGCTGAGTACCTGTTCGTATTTTGCGCAGTGGTCACTCAAACACTGGTATGCACCGGTTACAGAAATAGAAGATGTCACCATCTATGGGATTACAATATCTACACAGACAGAACAATTGAAGCAAATAGGCCGGACATTATTGTTAAAAACCAGAAAGAAAAAACTTGTCTATTAATTGATATGGCTTGTCCAGCGGATTGTAACATAGTAACCAAGGAATTTGAAAAACTGTCAAAATATAAAGACCTGGAAATTGAAATAGAAAAAATGTGGAAATTGAAAACAAGAGTCGTGCCAGTGATAGTAGGTGCACTTGGAATGATAAAAAATGGAACAAAACAACACATTGAAAGAATCCCTGGAAACCCCAGCTTAAGAAATATATAAAAAATTGTCTTATTAAGTACAGCCCACACACTAAGGGGAACTTTGTCTATGTAACGCTAGGGATGATAGGGGAGATAGAAAAAACATGAAATGGAGCCATAACAACACACCACGACCTGCCTTAGGTCTTTCCGCAGACTTGGTTGGTAGTGCGACCATAGCAGAAATAGAAATATGATGAACAATGACATAATAATAATAAAATAAAAAAGATGAAAAAGTGTTTGTGATTCTCTATTTCCCCACATTTCTTTCTCTCTTTTATACTCTCTGTAATAAAATTGGGATAATCCGACGAAACAGTAAATATATAAGAGAATTTGGAAAACTTATTTTGACATGTTTTGCCAGTCACACGGCGCCATTAGGAAAAAAATTCTGATTATGTAGGTTGATCGCGAAAAATAGCAAAATAAACATTTTCAAAATTGTCTTACTAACACACACACACGCGCACGCGCACACACACACACACACACGCAGACACACAACTACTTTCTTTTTTTTTTCTCTCTCTCTCTCTCTCTCCGTACGATCACCGGAGTTAAGCAACGTCGAGTCTGGTTAGTATGGATAAATGCTTGGGGATACCAGGTGCTGTAAGCTTGGATATGTGTGTGGTGTAATGAGTAATAACTCGGAATTGTAAATCGGAGAGCCGAGTTTCAATTCCCGTTGGGTTCGTTATATTCACTTTTGTGCAAATACCTTTCAGAAAAGTATAAATCAACCTCTTCTCCCCCAGCTCTACAATTAAAATCAGAAAAACTTGTATCGCAAAACCATTATTGTCTAAAAAAGAAAATAATAATAACCTGGCTTTAAATAACCTGCAAAAGGTTGATAAACCGTAGAAACGAATCAATCCTTCGAGAGAAGCGTAAACAAATATATTAAGATATCACGTCTGAATATATTTGTTTTAGCTTCTTAAAATTTTTAAAAAGTTTTTTTAATTCATAATCTAGAGTCCTTATTTGATAATCATATATAGAAAAAGTATTGCAGATCACGAATTTCACATTTTTTATTTAATTTTTAAGATTTTAAGCAAAAAAAAAAAAAAAAAAAAAATCACGTATATTTTGTTTCGATTTTCGTAGGGTCAATTTATTGGATGTGCGTTACGGTGCAGTAGATATCGACTCGGAAAGAGAAATCGGTGAGCCGAGTTCGAATTCCTGTTGAATTCGTTGCATTCACTTACGCTCAAATACCTATGGGAAAGGTATTAATCCGTCTCATCCCTCCATCTATGGGTCAAATAACATTACAGATTGGGTTCTATAGCCTTGATAACCAGTCTACCACAGAAAGTAATGGCAACCTATTGCGGGAAAATGTTCTGCCCAGTCATGTCTCTTTCGAGAAATGATCGCCCAAATGTGTATCACGTATGGTATTTAACTGACTGACTGAGGGTCAATTTATAATGAATTTACATAAGCCTACCAGCTTTTATCAAATTTAATAAAAAATATCTTGGTTTTCGTGATCTGCGTTGCTTAATCTATAGTAATATAAAAAAAATTGAAGAAAAAAAGATTATTTCTTGTACGGCCAGAAATAATCTTTTTTTTCTTCAAAGCCACCAAAATTTCTTACGAGCAGCAAACTGGAGTCTCTGTAAAATGTCGATGGTGAAATAAATAGAGCACCTGCTGCTAAACGGAACCGATTACCTGGTTTCTTGTCTGAAAGTCTCTAGTCACACTTGCGCAATAAATAAATAAATAAATAAATAAAATGTATCAAAACTTTTCAATCCACCTGTAACAAATTAAATGACATTCGCTCCATCTTCAAGGTTGTGTGATATGAACATTTCTGCCGCATGATGGCACAAGAAGAAAGAAAAAGGTGGGCTTTACTTCTGGTCATTGCAATCAGTTCCTTTGATCAACTTAAAATGAAATAGGTGACAGACAAAGGTCTCTTGTCTCCCAATAGATAAAACACCTCCACACAAACGTCATATACAAAATATCTACCGAATATATCTATGTTTGCCTGTGTGCATATATCCTATATGCATGTGTCAGTCAGTTAAGTGCCATGCGGGATATACGCTTAGGCGATCATGTCTCGAAAGAAACATGACTGACTGAGCAGAAGATTATCCCGCAGTAGGCTGCCATTACTTTCAGCGGGAGACTGGTTGCTAACCAAGGCTATAGAACCGAATCTGTCCTGATATTTAACCCATAACTGGAGGGAATTGACCGATCAATACCTTTCCCAAGGGCATTTGCGCGTAGGTGAATGCAAGGAATTCAACTGGAATTCGAACCAGGCTCTCTGATTTGTCGTTCCGAGCCGATATCCATTGCACCATAGCGTACATGCATGGGTATGTGAGCTAAAATTCGCATTTATTAAGAAAATGATATACAATTTCCAAACTGAAGATAACCATAGGAAGCTCAAGAATTAACAAGAACAGTGTCTGCTTGAAAATCCGGATATCACATTGATGCAATTGAAATCGAAAAAAAAAAAAAAAAACTATATGGAGAGCGTATAAAAGGACAAGAAAAACAACGAAAAAGAGAAATAACCATGACATTTTATAAGTACGCACATATGCTCAGTGAAAATTGCTATCGTCTGTCGAGTGAACGAAGGGATTGCTGGATGGTGCGTCTACGAAAATCTAGAAACGGGATTCTGAAGGTAACACCGATCATCTAAGTGATATATATATATATATATATATATATATATATATATATATATATATATATATTGAATAATATAGACAAGTTCTGTGTATTTTGTGTAAGATCCGTTCGTATGATCTGATTTGCTTGATAGTGTTGTCATTGAAAGACATACGAACGGATCTTACAGAAAATAAATAGACAAAACTTGTCTATAATATTCAATGAAACCTGTATTAATGAAAAAATGCTGCCAAAATACACACACAATATATATATATATATATATATATATATATATACAAATGAATAAGGAACGAAGAAATTATTTACAACGTTCAAAGCATTAATTCAAATCAGTACTCAATATAGAAATAGAGCAAGGAATATTTATTATAAATTACACTTTAGAACATGTCCAAACTACAATCTACTAGTTTTATCTGATTCCACAAAAAATCTGGTTAGATTCATTTATACTCCGCACCAATGTATCTAAGTATCTTTAAAATTTATTCTTACGTCTGTGGAACATGATGTTGTTTATAATATCGAATAAATCGTTCTCAAAGTAGTGGAGTTTATAGTCTTTAGGTTTTTTAAATCCATATGTGTCTTTAGTATTGGAAACACCATAGCCCTTCAGTCTTTAGGACCAACTTTTAAAAGTACTCCTGTTTGCTTGGAATAGGAATATTTTTCAGTGAAATGTTGAAATTCACTTTATCCATGTTTAAATTTATATTAATGGCAAAAGTGCTCAACTTTGTATAGGAGCAGATTATAAAAATGAATAAGGAATTCCAAACAAACAGGAGTATTTTCAAGAGACTGAAGAGACTGAGAATATAGACCGAACATTTGATGAAGTTTTAGAGAAAATGGAAAAAAGGGCACTTATACTTAACACCAGGAAGAAACAGTTGAAATTTCTAGGACACAAGAGGAAAGAGGTCTCGGAAAATATGATACTCACGAAATATATAAATGATAATATAAATAAAAGGAAATCGAAAACCAGTTTTGCCCAATCTCGTCTTTGCACAACACCTGCCACTTCAATCTTTTCCTGACATACCAAACGAGGTTAAAATTATTCACAGACAAGCAATAACGCTTTCTAATTAAGATGAACTAAATATAGAACACAAACTGCAGGAAGTCCTAAACAAATGTCCAAATTACAAATTGGAAATGTCCAAATTAAGCAAGTATGGAAACAAGTATTTTAACATGACGGAAAGTATGACACCAAAATGCAAATGCTATTGAACAGCAAAAATGTCTTTCTAAAACTAGACAAAGTATTAAGAAAAAAAAATTGATAGAAACAACGAAAAATGCTGGACTGTTATATAATATCACTACTCCAATATGCCAGTGAATGCTGAACAATCTCCTCATAGATGAAAACCGACTTGAGGCAACAGAAATATAGTTCTACAGAAGAATGCTGAGAATACCATGGAGCCTGTGAGCGGCGAAAAAGTTTTAAGGAAAATAGAAACAAAAAAGTATTCTGATACTGAGAATAAAAAAAAAGTCATTTGAAAATTTTGCGACACATAATGGTGAAAGACTGCGTAGGATTATATTGAAAGCAAGAAGGACAGGGAGAAACAATGATTAGCCTACCTAATGAGCTTATATAAATGGATGGCAGAACGTGAAATGGGTGGGATAGTAAAAAGAACAAACATTATTAAGAGTCGAGTAGGGTAGAAAGTTGTGGATGCTATGATCTTTCACGCCCTGAACGGACACAGCACATAAAAGAAGATGAATGGCAAAATGTCACATTATTGTCAGTTTTGAAAGCCATGTAGAGACATATTTATCATTTTATTTGTCTACGCGTTTTCAAATCCACGTGTCTAGAGTAAAAGACATTGTCAGATCTGTCGTGCTTGCATACGCATGCGTCAGTCAAAATTCATATAGGTAGCCTTACGTGTAGGTATATATATATTTTATATATATATATATATATATATATACGTAAGGATATATATATATATATATATATATATACTTACACGTAAGGCTACATATATATATATATATATATATATATATATATACTTACACGTAAGGCTACATATATATATATATATATATATATATATACTTACACGTAAGGCTACACACACACACACACACACACACACACACACACACACATATATATATGTAGCCTTACATGTAGGTATATATATATTATATATATACACACACATATATATATATATATATATATATATATATATATATACGTAAGGCTACATATATATATATATATATATATATATACTTACACATAAGGCTATATATATATATATATATATATATACCTACACGTAAGGCTATATATATATATATGTGTGTGTGTGTGTGTGTGTATACCCACACGTAAGGCTATATATATATATATATATATATATAGAGAGAGAGAGAGAGAGAGAGAGATTAGTATATTTGATATTATTTGTAATTTTTGTATTATTATTATTATTATTATTATTTTAACGGTTCATAATTTTTTGAGCTCTGCTTGTCCCTCTTTTCCACCATCCCTTTTTTCTCATGAACAACAAAATAGACGTTCAGGCATCCATCACCATCGCCTCCAACAACCCCATGACTAACCCAACAACAACAACAACAACAACGACGACGATGACGACGACGACACCAGAAACAAACGAACAAACAAATCACTGTAAACGAGGCCAGGACCTTGTGTGTGATCTTTTTCACACGGCTCCATTATTGTTGTTATGAAATAGAGCAGAGAACAGAGGTCACTGTTTGTGCTGCATCTGTCGTAGCGAACAGACCATGTCTGGCTGATCTACGGGAGCTCAATACGCATAGATTAGCGCATGCGTAACAGCCAAAACCTTGAAGCCCTATTCAAGTCGTACCATGGCTTTCGTGCGATAAGCCAACGTCTGGAATAACTTATGTACACAAAAGCTATTTCAGCTTTTTTTTTCTTTTTCTATTTGTGCAAAAATGTTTACATTAATGAAAGTTAGTTTGTATTCATGAATGCCAATTTTTAAATTCCGAAATTTGTTGTAAACAGTTTAAAGTGATATATTAAAATATAAATATAAATAAACAATAAATAAGAACGAAAAATAAATAAAACTAAATAAAATATAAATAAGAACAAATATATATAATTATATAAAAAGGAATTATAAAGAAACTGCTAAGAACAATAAAAAACAGAAAGTTTAATATTTTAAGATAAATGATGAGAAAAGATGGTTTGGGGAACTTAACACTTACAAGGTGTATTGAAAGCAATTGGATTAGAACAAAGTAGTAAAGTTTGAAGAAATGGCTGGAGGAACAATTAACACATAGACAGAGAGCTGTCATAAAGGAGCAAGTACTACAAGAAAAGAAAGGAAGCTGTGGGGAGCCATGATCGTCCACACCCTGAAGGAACATGACAGTGACAGAGAGAGAGAGAGAGAGAGAGAGAGAGAGAGAGAGAGAGAGAAAAGTGGTATGCATTTCGGGGAAAGGAAAAGTAAAATGTTACTAGAAGTTTTTATTCTTTCATCAATGGATTATGGTCGTTAACAGGTGTATAATTTATGCACTAGTGAGCAATTTATTTACAGAAGAACGAGCAACGCCATTTTATGATAGGCTCTGTTTTGATTGGAAACTGGAAGGTAGACGTGCCAAAACTTAATTTTGCCTTAATCTGAAATAGAGAATGAGAATATTTGTCTATGAATGAGAATGAGAAAGTAAAAAAAAAAAAAAAAAATTGCAAACAAATTTTTTTCCATTTTTTTTAAAGATAAGAATCGTGTCCCTCCTACCGCCCACCAAAGCCCCCAAATATAAATGTCTGTAAAATGTTCACTCGAATTGACGTCAATTTTGTGTTAGTTATTATTCAACGCACCTCATTCTAGTGAGCATAGAAGAACTAATTTACCAAACAATAGGTAAACAACGTGTTTATTTGTTCAGTATAATTGTAAATGTGGCTTGTTATCGCTAAGCGGCACTAACTTCAAATATTTAGAAAGAAATGGAAGTCATTGTTAAAAATCAACATTTTTTTTTACCCAGGCTTTTTCGGGTATCATTTCACATGACTTCACTTACGGGTATGATTTTACGCACACAGTCAAACATATACACTCTTTTAAATGTCTTCCCACAGACAAACAAACTTGATTCGCAATCAAACACACACAGTGACACATACACACGATGTATATAAATGACATTACTCCTAAATCCATATATATGAAGCACATTTATATTATTTACACTGTTCGGGGATGGGCGTTATGGTGCAATGGATATCGGCTTGGAACGAGAAATCGGAGAATCGTGTTCGAATTTCAGTTGAATTCGTTGCTTTCACTTACGCGCAAATACCCTTGCTTCTTTCGTTGCTTCTCTCTCCAGCTGTGGGTTAAATAGCAAGGCACATTTGATAACCTTGGTTAGCAACCAGTCTACCGCAAAAGTAATGGCAACCTACCGCGGGAAAATCTTCTGATCAGTCAGTCATGTCTCTTTCGAGACATGATCGCCGAAGTGTGTATCACGTATGACACTTAACTGACTGACACTCTTCAGACTGTTGTCCTCATCTTCATTACCATGTTTACGACGTTCCGGCCGTTGTACTCTCCGGCCTTCGTAAGAAATATTGAACTGAACCCTTTATTTCGATCACTTGGGTATATAATTCTCAGTGCATATGCTAGGCCGCAAAATCTGCTGAGCCGGCCAAGCATAGAAATGAAAACAATATGGGAACCAGTAATACAGAGTGCCAGAGAAAACCATTAGCTTCAAAGATTTCAATATGAGCACTGGTAAAAATGATTACTGAGACATTAGGTTTATGAATTCCAGAAATTCATTCACTGATGTCCTCAAGGATACAGTGGATATAGGCGTTGGTTAGTTCCAGTGACTTGACCCAAAGAGTTGTGGGTTCAGTACCTGGCTACAGCAGTGGTGATCAAATAACTTAGTGAGTTGATTAAAAGGGTAATAACTACATGACATCCGGAAGTGGCATCGCACATGGAACGAGAATAATATACTCCAGTGATCGAAATAAAGAGTTTGGTTCAAAATTCGTAGCACCTGAAGAAGTCCGAAGCATACAACGGTCGAAACGTCATAAACATAGCAATAAAGATGAGAAAACAGTCCGAACAGTATAAATAGTGCAAATACTACCTCATCTAAAAAGTACAGAAGCATTGTGTGTCCATATTTGGTTGTGTGGTTAACAATACATATATTGAATAGATACGATACTTTGACCATTAGTAGAAATACCGAGGAACAACAATGGCTCGAGACTGATCGCACACTTACTACCCTGATTCATTGATTCACAGAATCCACATTATGTGGTTCTACAGAAGAATATTGAGAATAACATGGACGGAGAATATGAACAACAAGGATTTTTTTTTTTTACAGAAAATTGAAATAAAATAATGCATATGCTTAGTATTAAAAAGAGACAGTTGAAATTTCCAGGACACATAATGAAGAAAGAAGTCTTAGAGAATTTGTTACTCACAGGATATAATGATGGCAAGAAAGGCAGGTAAAAGTATCGCGTAATCTACCCAACGGTACAACAAGAAATGTGGAGGGGGTAAAGCAAACATTTCTTTGAGTTATGAAGGATAGGAAGTTATGGAGAGTGTTGATCGTTCCGCCCTGAAGGGACGCTGCACATAAAAAAAATTGTTAGTTTATAATAAGTTTTAAGGTTTTTATACTAAGGTAGAATTAATTAAATAGAATAAAAGATAAGATATCGGATGCATAAAAAGACGCCCACATACATATGTGAGTGTGTGTGAAAATACACGATATGTAAATACATTTAATAAGGTGATAAAGATCAAATAGAGGTATTTTGAAACAGACGGACAGACAGACAGACAGACAGACCAAATAACTGTATTTCAGTAATCAATCGACTGATCCAAAAACATTTTAGCGAATCCTAAACGAGCCCTTTTATGTGTTTTATTCTGTAGTGATTTTTTTTGTTTTTCATTTTTTTTTCCATCGCGCAACATATCCATGAAATTCTTGTCAGTTCAATGGTTTGCGAATTGTTCAGATGTGTATATGTGTTTCAGCGTCCTTCAGATCAATTTGACTATCCTTTGTGTTAAATTACGGGTTGATCGAAACTTCCTTTTTGATGTTAGTTCTCCCACCACCACCACCACCACCACCACCACCACCATAATCAGTATTCAAAATCTGCCTTGGACGAACCGATCTTGATACTGTGCCAGTTTATTTTCATTTATGAAGAACTAGCAGAATAGCCCGGCGTTGCTCGGGTGTAATGAAAGCTTTAAGACTAATCCATGGTCCTGAAGCTCAGACCCTTCGGACGTTGGCACGAAAGACTAAAAAGCAATAGTTGTTTCCTGTTAAAGCGAAACCGTAGACTGAAAGAAAAATGAATGGATGCAAGTCATATTTCGATTTCCTGGTATTGATATCAAATAAGTTTTTTCGTCGTAAACTGAATTTTGAAGGCTAAATAAGTCCCCTGAGTAAATGGTATCATGGCTGAGACTAAAAACAACAATTATACCTACTTAGAGTCAAACCCTAAGTAAAAACTAAAATAAAAGGGCTGAAAAAATACAGACATACAGGCAGATAAACAGACACACACACAAACATCTTGCCTTATATACATATATATATATTATCGATATTCTGCACTATTGTAAGAACTGCAGCCTTGAAAATTCTGAATATCGTTTCTTATGTCTTTGTCTATGAGTGTATCAAATTTGATTAAAATCGGACCACTATAACCCGATTTTTTCGATTATCCATTTTCGATATTTATCGGAGGTACCTCGACACAAAACCTAGCTAAGAACACTCGCAGTCGCTTATAGTACAACTATAAATTTTCAAGAAAATCGGTTCAGCCGTTTTTGGAGTCTATAGGTAATGCACCCACAGACAGACACACACACACATACATACACACACACATAAAGTTCCATTTACAAATAAGTTCAGATTTATGAAGAATGCATAAAATAGTGGAATAGTGTCTGGATTGGTAATGGTATTGGTAAAAATGGCCGTTTCCTTATAAGGAAACATTTAACATTCATTGCCCAAGTAGCTAGTGTTACTGTCGGTTGTAATTTCTATAATCTTTTTCTTAAAATAACTTTTCAAGAAAGTAGATTTCCCGAGTCTACTGTTATTACTATTTTTAATTCTGACTGAACTTTCATTTTGGATCTATTGTTTAAAGCAGCATAATTAAGACTAAATTTCTTTTTCAGGTGTTCAGAGTAAGCTTTAAAGGAATGATTTCTTTTAATTTGTAAAATAAATGTAGATAGGCCTTCTAAAGGCATGTTGAGAAGAAAGATGTTGAAAATACCATGACTGGAGCATGTGAGCGACATGAAAATATGTAAGGCTGGTTCAATTTTAGATGTTGCTATGATCTAATTTACTGCCATTTTCTCCACAAGGATTTGAATATGTACACGTTGACATTGCTAATTAAGGCAATCAAATATTGTTAATTTTTTTTTTTGTTATTTGTTTATGTGTGAAATTATTGTACTAATTTAGTAGATGATTGGCGAATAAGAACCAATAAAGAAAATATGTTCAAGGTTAAAAAAGTTTACATATAAATGCAAGTGTAATTTCTTGGGAGTTATTGGATTTTTTTCATAATCCTACATTATTAACATTTGATTTAAACGTTCCACACGAAAGGAACATATTCTTTAGTAAGACTCACGAATGCACAAGCCAGTAGACATAAGCGTTTAAAAACCAGAGACATCTACTCAAATACGCGTACCCACTAAATATTTACATTGACTGATTTTTTACTGATCATCAACCTTCTGCAGATTATTTATTAAAAACCAAGAAATATTTTTAGATCATAATTATTGAAAATAATAATGATTTTCATTGATAAAAATTCTACTAATTATCTCATAACTTGGGGAGGTGGGAGAGATGGCTTCAATACTTTTCCCAAGCGTATTTGCGCGTAAGTGAATATTATGAACCCGGCTGGAATTGAAAATCGGCACTATGATTTTTCAGTTACCGTGCCGTTATCCATTACACCCCTCCGCACATTTAAGCGCATGGCATTCCAAATAACTTAACTTCGGTTGTCGTACGCGAAGCGATGTTTCAACGCGATCTGGCTATTATCCAATCAGTATATAGATTAACAGGAAACAGTAGGTGTCTATATAGTCACACGCAAATAAACAAGATCAGTCAATTTAATGCCATCCGTAATATACGCTTCGGCGATCATGTCCTGAAAGAGAGCACAAACCCAGTCGTGGTTCCGCCGAAGGGTAGAATCACGACTGGGGAAAAATAGACAGAGATTTTTTGGCCCGGCTATATGGCCGGGAATACCCACTATAAAATGACCATGTGTCACATCTGGCATTGCGTGGGAAGGCTAGTAAATACGAAAGAGACATGACTGACTGGGCAGAAGATTTTCCTGCAATTGCTTTGCCATTACTTTCTGCAGTAGACTAGTTGTCAACCAAGGCTATAGAACCCAATCTTTCCTGCTTTTTAACTCATAGTTGGAGGTAGATGCGACGGATTAATACCTTTCTCAATGGTATTTGCGCGTAAGTGACTGGAAGGAATTCAACTGGAATTCAAACTCGGCTCACCGATTTTTCGTTCCGAGCCGACATCCACTGCACCAATATGCATTAATCAAAATATGATACTTTTTTTCTAATCATTACATCCCAAGTAAGGCAATAAACTCACTATGACACAAATGGTTTCTGAGTGTGCGAGAACATTACTAAAAAGCATTATTAATAGTTAATAACGTTAATTAATGGATAAGGAGAGAGAACAATAAAAGAACAAGAATTAAGAAGACAAGAGATAACGACAGACATTACATTTAAATTTTTGATGATCAAAAGTAACTGAGAGAGAGAGAGAGAGAGAGAGAGAGAGAGAGAGAGAGAGAGAGATTTTTTTTATCTTGGTGTACGAAAGTGCGATTTTCGCTGTTGCGAGAAGGTTGACTTTTGACCCTAGTTTTTGTTACTACGTTGCCTGCTGGACTGTTCACACTAGATCTGCAATTGAACTTTTTTTCTGTTTATATTACAATCTGTTTCGGCTTTTACTTTGTCTTTAACCCGATGGCAGAAAGACCGTTCGATATAAAATTGATCCCCGAATTCCCTGTTGATAAGACTGAACAGCCTGTGGTTGAGTAGATCAAGAATGTGGAAATGATCTGCAAATTATGTGAGATTAAAATGATCGAACGGATTCTTCCACTGCATTTGGAATACGGGGCCCGTGCTATGTATAGTTAGCTAAACAAAGAACAAAAAGCTGATATTGGGCAGATAAAGCGTGCTTTATTAACCACATTTGAAACCGACCGGTTCGTGGCCTATGGCCAATTCCAGACGCAGTGTCTGTGACATGGCGAGAGAGTAGATGTATTTATGGCGGAAATAAAGAAGCTTGCTATACCGATCGCGCCACTACTTGAAGAATGGATGACCTGCACTTTTGTATCTGGGTTGCTGAGCCATGTTCAACAGATAATGCGAGCATCATCTAGAATGAAAGATATGATACTCAACCAGTTGTTGACCAGAGCACACGCTATCATAATCGACCAAAGAAAAGGCCGAAGAGTCACTGCTGCAGCCATTCAATCCGTTGCAGTTAAAAATGATCAAAAGCACAGCCATCTGTCGCCATTGCAATGCCATCTGCTATCGCTCTGGGCCAAATCATTTTGCCAAAGACTACCGTTGGCCTCTTTCCCGCACAGAGCATGCAATAGGCACTCCCCATGATTAAGGTGCGTATCACCAAGTGACGCGTACTGCTTTGGTAGATTCGGGCTGCTCTCGGTTACCCATGAATGGATCAATTTGTCAACAGTGGAGCGGACAAAAGATGGACGTACTAACGGCCGATGGAAAGGTTTTCAGAAGCCAAGGAGTGGGAAGCATAAAACTCAGTGTTAACATCAGTAACCCCGTCTCTGTCAGTGTCTTGGTCGTGGGCATTACGTTGTTGGAGTTTGACCTGCTCCTTTGGGATGGATATTATTAAGGAGCTGGTTGGTGTACGCATTACACAGTCGGGTGAAGTTCAGTTTACTAGTTCACCCATTTGTGCTGCCTTGAGGATCGATGAGCCCGACTTTAGTGCCGAGTTTTACCAAAGCACGAAGGCACGGACAGCACTGTGGAAATGGTTAGAAGATAACCCACCAGAGAAACAACCCGAGGGTGAAGTAGAGACCACTGAGAGGCCTGCAACAAGAAAAAAGAAAGTAATAGCCTCCAAAGTATCGGGGAAAGTAAGATGGTTCAATGTAAAAAGCGAATATAGCTTTATCAACCAGAAAGACACAAAGGATGATGTCTTTGTACATCAGACAGCTATGATTAAAAACAAGCCTCGCAAATATCTACGGAGTGTTGGTATGGTGAGAAGGTGAAGTTTGATGGCGTCGAAGAACAGAAGTCTAATAAAGCTGCTAACATCACTGAATCTGGTGGAAATCATATGCAAGTTAGTAAATATGGTGCAGACCAACGCAGATGTCGACGGCGATGGTGGAATAGGAGGCGCCGGGGTGCTGCTAGGGAGGAAGGTGAAGAGGCAAAAGATGACCAAGATGGGTGTCACCCATGTGACAGGAGGTAATGTATCGAAAGAATAAAATCACCGACTTCAAAAAAGAGTTCGTGTTTTGTGCGTGGTCTACCGAAGAAAAATTACCAAAAGTTGTAAGCACAAAAAGAACCGCAATGACTATCAGAAGCTATACTAATTTTCTTCCCTCCCTGTCTGGTATGGCCAATTAGAAAAATCAACGGTAAATAAAGACCGTTGATTTTGGTTATTGAGAAAGATAGATTTTCCTTGAGCTTTGAGAGAGAAAGTGCGATTTTTGATCATGCTGAGCGAAAGTACGATTTTCGCTGTTGCATGGAGAAGCTTGGATTTTGACCCCATTTTTGTTACTACGCGGTCTGCTGGACTGTTCACACCAGATCTGCGACTGAACTTAGTGTTGGCACACGGATTTTTTTCTATTTCTATTACAAATATATCACCCATCTCTTTTTGAATCCTCTGCACTGTTTACGGATTGATGTTCAAATACTCGGAAATGTTCGTTTTGGAGCTTCCCGCAAATGCTAAGCAGTACAGCATGCCGTTTCCAAATTTCTTGCAGCGGGAATTGCGTCATGGTTTCACACTGAAGGTGTCCAACTTACCCTAGTATACTGTGAACAAAGTCGAAGAACAACGCACATACCCGAAATTAAAAATATAAAATGGCTACAATTTACTCATCGCATACTGTTTGTTGTATCTTTACGATACTGACTTGTGTTAGTGCCAAACTGTGTTGCTATATTTAGTACATTGTTTCTTTAAGTTTATCACTAGTTCATTAAACTGATTTGGTCACAATGTTATAGATGCCAGTAGTTGATTCGCATGTGATCTAGTACGATTTCGTATACCCTGTATGAAACGCAATAGACAATGCGTATTATCTAATGCACAATCTGTATTACACCAGCCTTACATTCCTACCTTAGTCGTAAGGTAGTAAGCCACCTGATAATAAATCAGAATAACATCACTTCTCTGCGCGAACATGCACATTTTTACTCATATATCTACATACGATCTACTATTCAAAGATATAGGTACTTTGGTCAGCCTGCATGAACCCAATATAGGTCTTTAGTATAGGAATAGAGGTTTATTCTTTGTGATTGGGTTTCCAGTTTCTTCTAAAATCTACTTCAACTCTATATTTCTTATGTCTCCACCTAAACTTTATATTTTTTAAAAAATATTTGTTTATTTATTTATTTTCCCTTAATAGGACTAAACAGGTTCACCTATCGTCCGGCTCACTCTCCTCTTCGGTCTTTTGAACGGGAGTAAAAGTTTATCCCTTGTTTCCTTGTTTCTAGGATTGGCTTTCTGGTTCCTTCTAAAGTCTTTTAATTCTCTTTCACTTCACGCCGCACCTTGAGTCTTGCTTAGGGTGAGTTGATTTAAAAAATGTATTTTTTCTGCTACCAAAGTAGCAATATCATGTGTGAGATTGTTGTTTACATTCAGAAGAGGATTACTTGAAGGAGAAAGTTCAATCTGTGTGTTAAGGTGAGTCATTTTAAAAGATTATGAAATTTCCCGAATATACGTGTATGCCTATATATATATATATATATATATATATATATATATATATATATATATATACTGTTAAATATAAGACAATGAATGTCTATTATGTTTAATCATGAGCCGTTCTAAACATCGTATTTTGGCTTTATTTTCAGTTGAATGTTGGAGAATTTTTGTCTTTATTTTCAACTGAAATTAAAGCCAAAATACGATGTTTAGAACGGCTCATGATTAAACATAATAGACATTCATTGACTCTTATATTTAACAGTATATGTTTAGAAAATTATCTGTTGCCTCGATATACTATATATATATATATATATATATGTGTGTGTGTGTGTGTGTGTGTGTGTGTGTGTATGCGCGTATATATGTTAGATTGGTTAATTAAATGATATATTGACCCTCTGTGAGTGATTTAACACGTTGACTGCCAGGGGTCAATTTGGAAATTTTACTTCAAACGCCAACTTTATAATGGCCAACTAAGGAAAAAAAAAACAAAAAAACAAGCAACATTTGTAGATAGTTAGGTATAAGTCCAGTTTATATGAGTCGAAAGGTCTGGCAAGTAAGTCTATAAGTACCCCCCCCCCCCGCCACCTCGGGAGGTGAAACATTTTCAGTGGGTCTTACAGAGAATGTTCCGGCACATTTTAAGACACGTCGAAACGGCAAGTATATGTGTGTGTATATATATGTGTTTGAGTGAATGAGTGTGTGTATGCGTAAGAGAGAAAGAGAGAGACAAGGAGATAGAGTGTATGTGTGCGCAAGCGCATGCGTGTGTTGTGTATTTGAATGTGTGCGTGTGTATACTTAAAAATATGCGCATATATATATATATATATATATATATATATAAGCAAACATGCTTCTTAAGTTTCAATACAGGAATAGAAGGGCTGAAAATAACGACAAGATGAAGATATTTTGCCTTGATTTTCAATCATAAATTCTTTTTTTTTAATTTTTTTCCTAGGTAATCGAACCTCATCAATCTTGCTAGAAATTCAGAACTGCTTCTCTACTTGAACTCCCGAGCAGTATTTACATGCGTTCTGTCCGTGGGGATGCTGAGATAATTCCGATTTGAGAATACCACGTGACGTAAGTTTGAAAATCTTATCCGTAGTTAGATCACCGAGTGATCACTCACCCATCCACCCAATTACACACACACACACACACACACACACACACACACACACACATATATATATGAATGCATGAAGTATGAAGTTCTAGATTTTTTAGGGATAACTGACAAGTTCTTTCTGAATTTGGATAACTTTATAAATTATGTGTCAGTTCAAATCTCCAGGAAAGATTATTTCTATCGAAAACATTTCTTCAGTTTCCGTGTGCGAAGCGAGCTATTTCCCTGATGCTATATTTTAATAAAACTTTCCAATTGCTCTTTACTTACGGGTTCATCCAACCATCCAAACATCCAACCATCCAAACCATCAGAGACGGGTTTACTTTTCCAGTCTAAATTATATTCGGTCTTAGGGAAAACAAATGTTTCTCTCTAGCCGTAAAAAGAAGAAAAAGAAATGAACTTTTTAAGCGGACGCAACCTTTTCTTTCTTCGTCCTCTTTTTGACTGTGTGTTTCAATACATCTCTCTCTCTCTCTCTCTCTCTCTCGCACACACACACACACACACACACACACAAGCAACAAAATGGGTGGTGTCTTTCATTGTCTCGCATTTTCATTTACCTTTTCACTAATATTTTAATACGATTTCAGAAAACTAATTCATTCTTCAATCGTTAATCTGTTATTCTGGAGTTAGTTTTCATTTAAGAGAGAAAATGATAAGTCACAACTGAATAAAATATGTAATGATGTTTTAGTTACTCACACTTTTCTTCGGATATCTGTCTTCCTGTCTCTGTCTGTTTGTCTGTGTACATATATATATATATAACTTAGAATATTTGTTATTTTTTCCAGTAGAGAAAAACTGAAAATAACTCAATGTTAAGTTTTTATTAAATTTAACAGAGTTATAATATCTTGAAAACATTTTAAAATATTCTACAAATGCATGGGTAATAGATAATTCGCAGCCAAGGCGCCGCTCCTCAGACCCAAAACCATATAACAGTTATTGCTTAAAAGCATCCAGAAAATCGTCACATACAGACGCTCACGTGCCCATATCGAGATTAGATATTTGTAACGGCAATCTGCAAAAAATTTCTTCGCTCATTCAAAAAACAAAAAAAAAAAGAAGAAAAATATAGAAAAATTTTAAAAGGAAAAAGAGAAAGAAAAGGAAAAACGAAAAGTATAAGGAGAAAGGAGGTTAAGTTAACGTCTTAGATCGACACATGTTGTATGGTTTTGAATCTGAGGAGCGGCCGCTTGGCTGTGAAATATCTATTACCCATGGATTTGTAGAATATCCAAAAATTTTTTCAAGAGTATATATATATATATATATATATATATATATATATATATATATATATAAAGTGGGTTCACTGTGTCGTGCTTGAGAATTTTTCTCGTTACAATCCATCTTACACTTTTATAAATGTACCATGTGTCCATGCATTGAATGCTGCTGCCATATCTGGTCTAGTGGTTCTGCTGTATATCTCGAGATTCCTGATAAAATCCAAAGAAGAGTCTGTAATGTTATTGGTCCTGACCTGGCATCTCGACTTCAGTCCCTTTCTGCAACACTGACGTGGCTTTCCTATCTTTTTCTATAAATATTTTCAAGGCAATTGTTCTGATGAACTTTTCCTCCTTGATACCCCGACCGCATGAACTTAAATGTACTACTAGATTGGCAACTAGGTCTCATCGTTTTACTGTTGAATTAGTTGGAAGTAATTCTAACAGTTTCTTTTCTTGTACTTCTCATCCATGGAACTCTTGGTGTCTTGCATTCTTGCCACCTACAATCGTGAGACATTTAAATGCAACGCATCATCGCAATTTTCTGTCTTCCTGAAATCTGTTCTTTTATTGTCCTTTATCTTCAATAATGTCTTCTAATTTTTTTCATTGCCATTAACCCCTTACCTCTTCGTGGCATGCTTGTGTGCATGTGTGTGTATGTATGTGTGTGTGTGTGCATATATAATGTAGACAGGAATTAACACTATACAGTGACCATCAGTCATACTTCAATGCGATTTTCATGGCCACACTCTCAATAACTATCAACGCTCTATCGCCAAATTATATATATAATATATATATTATATATATATATATATATCTAAACTTATTTATAAACGGAACTTTGTGTGTGTGTATGTGTGTGTGTCTGTGTGCGTCCGTTACCTATAGACTCCGAAACGGCTGAACCGATTTTCTTGAAAATTTACGCAGTTATACTATAAGCGTCTGCTAGTGTTCTTAGCTAGGTTTTGTGTCGAAGTATACCGATAAATATTGAAAATTGATAATCGAAAAAATCGGGTTATAGAAGGAGTAGTCCGATTTTAATCAAATTTGATACACTCATAGACAAAGACATAAGAAACTATATTTAGAAGTTTCAAGGTTGCAGTTCTTACAATAGTGCAGAAAATCGATAATATATATAAAAGGCAAGATGTTTGTATGTGTGTCTGTTTATCTGCCTGTATGTCTGTATTTTTCAAGCCTTTTTATTTTAGTTTTGCTTCGACTTTGGCTCTAAGTAGGTATAATTGTAGTTCTTAGTCTCAGCCATGATACCATTTACTCAGAGGACTTATTTAACCTTCAAAATTCAGTTTACGACGAAAAAAAAAACTTATTTGATATCGATACCAGGAAATCAAAATTTGACTTACATCCATTCATTTTTTTTCAGTCTACGGTTTCGCTTTAATTGGAAACAACTATTTTAGTCTTTCGTGCCAACGTCCAAAGTGTCTGAGCTCCAGGACCATGGATTAGTTTTAAAGCTTTCATTACAGCCGAGCAACGCCGGGCTATTACTGCTAGTATATATATATATATATATATATATATATATATATATATATATATATATATGTGTGTGTGTGTGTGTGTGTGTGTATGTGTGTGTGTGTGTGTGTGTGTGCGCGTTTGCGGAGAAAGAGAGATTGAGATAGAAGGAGAGAGCGAATATTATTACTGCTGATACTAGGATAGTTATAAATCCTGGCGCCAATTTTAATGGACATTGACTCTTATTTTTCACACAGGGCCACAAAATAACCGACCCAGCAAGCAACACCATATTCTCCAAGAGGAAGGACAAGACATTCTCTGACTGTTACAAGAAAATGTTTCGGCATTTTTGGAAGCAACACCATAAGAAAGATGTGTTGTTAAATTCTTTGACGGACATAGTAACCCTGAAAGGATTAGCATAATAACTTCTTGGTGACTGAGTTTGTCATTTTTTGCCCCTTCAATTGTAGTTGTTCAACAATAGTTGTTGCGCGCGCGCGCAGACACACACACACACACACACACACACACACACACACACACACACACACACACACACACACACACACACACACACAGTAGGTTACCATTTTCCGCAATAGGTTACCATTATTTTCTATGGTAGACTGGTTGCCAGCTATAGAACCATGTCTGTCCTGTTATTTAACCCATAGTTGGAGCGAAGAGATGGATTAATACCTTTCCCAAGGGTATTTGTGCATAAGTCAATGCAACGAATTCAACTGGAATTCGAACTCGGCTCCCCGATTTCTCGTTCCGAGCCGATATCCACGGCACCACAATGCACATCCCAGATTAGTATAGTGGCGTAGAAAGCCGTTTAAATTTAACGTCAGTTTACGAGTAATTCATTGCCTGAAACTTTGAAAAACATAAAATTTGATTTCCGGAAAAAGATAATGTTTTGTTTCTTTTTTTTTTTTTACTTTCCCGAAAAGGAATACTATTTGTAAAATTGACGACATTAAAAACTTATATCTAAAAACATTAAATTTGTATTCTTTTCCGCACTTATACACACTGATTTGAGTTTATTCAAAATTTTGTTTTCTTTCTTTGGGTATTATTATCAATTACAGCACAAAACGCCTTCATATAAACAAAGGAATTCCATTTTCATGGCTGTACACAACTAAGTCAGAATCAACAAATGATATATTACTTGCTTTTCAAGTTAAGCTAACCTTCCTAAACAAATCATGACGTAGTTTTTTTTTTCGAAATAAATCTTTGTGAATTTTCTTTCAACCTCAACAAAATATTTTAAGAAGTTTTAGATGAAACACTTTCATTACTAATTTTTAACCAGTCTTTAATCTTTTTTTCCGCTATACACACAACGTCTAATGTTCTATGTGATGATCCAACTACATGAGACACAGCTTGGTCAAGTCAATCACATCAGGCAAGTTTGTGCTGGCTTCAAACGGTTTTTAAATATTATTTAGCATCAGTTTGAAACGGCTATAGAGCAGACAGATAACAGAGACAACGCACACGAAAAAACGACAATCTTTTCAACCCAAACCCTCTCTGATCCCACACTGATTAAAGAACTACTGTTTCCAGATAACATGGCTCTGGTCATTCACACTGAAATGGCCCTCCAGCAAATAACATCCTGCTTTGCAAAGATGACACGGATCTTAGAGATCAGTCTGAAAAAAAAAGGTCATTCTTTATCAATATGCACAAAGCCAGTGATATTACCTCTCTTCGCTTTATCTCAATCGTCCCGACAAAGCTTGAAGTGTTCCAGGACTTGCAAGAAAACAAAGGACCTATCTTACAGCATCCCACGTAGAATAAAGCCGCAGAAAAATAACAGAAGGGACATTTCTATAAGACCAGAGACCCTACTGGTTGCTAAACTCTCTTTCTTGTGACTGACGTAGAAAAGCATACCTCTCTCGTATAGTTGGTTGTTTTATGGGATATCAACCTCGGCGGGTCATTTATTGCCGACTAAATTTTATTGCTTGTACAGGGGCCCGACAATATTTTTCGGACACTTTGAAAAAAGTACTTCAAGGTGGTTACTAGTGCCAAAAACTTTTGAGATTGTAAGTACGTAGTTGAGGAGTGAAAATCCACTACTAGTGTAATCATTTTTTTTTTTAGTTTGGCTTTGATAATTTTAGTTTTTTGTGATTTTTGCGAAAACTTGCGCGACACTATTTTTCAGACAAGACAAAAAATCCTATTTTATTAAGAGCTAAGTTCATGTATATGTTGCTGTATGCAAATTTTCTGCTTGTACACTTAGCTGTCATCATTAGAATCAATTATCTGTTCTATTTTACTGGCAAAACAATTAAGTTTAATGAAGTAAAATGCATTCAAAAGAAGTCGTTTGTTTGGCACGAAGAAGCGGGATGATGGCCTCAGCATCAGAAGGATCGCCATGGATTTGAAGCTGTCGAAATCAACGGTCGAATACATGCTGAAGACAAACTCCGAGCGGAAAAAGAAGAGAGGACGGAAAAGATCAATTGGCAAGAGGACTGAAAGGAGAATGAAGAGGACTGTGACACGGCTTTTGACATCTGGAGAAAAAGTTACAGCAAGAAAAGTGAAGGAGAAATGTGAATTGGATGTAAACGTCCGAACAGCACAAAGAACGCTGCATAGGATTGGTGTGAAGTATGCAAAGGCTAAGAAAAAATTACACTAACAAAGAAACACAAAGGAGCAAGACTGGAGTGTGCTAAAAGGTGGTTAACAAAGCATGTTGACATTAAGAAGGTTATATTTACTGATGAGAAGCGTTTCAAGTTTGATGGGCCCGATGGATGGTGTACTTGGTCGAGAAGGGGTGAGCCTGCTGTACTGAACAAACGACAGATGGGAGGAGGAGGAGTTATGGTTTGGGGTATGATCTTTGCTAATGGAAATATATGGTTGGAGTGGCTGAAAGGACGACAGAACAGCGAAAGCTACAAACAGTTGCTGGACGAGAAAGCCCTACCAAGGATAAGAAGAGAGATAGGGAATGATTTCGTTCTACAGCAAGACAATTGCAGAAACTATGTGTCAAAACTCATGAAAGAATGGATGGCTAAAGTGAATATGGCCTGCAAAAAGCCCAGATCTAAATTTAATAGAAAATGTTTTGGGAAATGCTTGCGCAACTTGTCTATGATGGACCTGAAATAAGGAAAGAGGCTCAACTATGGGAACGGATACTAGATGCCAAAAAACAACTAATAGAAACACGTAGTGCATATGTTTGATCATTATGAAGAGAGATTGATAAAAGTTATTGAAAAGAAAGGTGATATTACAGACTATTAACAGTTTTTCAACGATGTCCGAAAAATAATGTCGCGTGTGTTTTGTAAAAAATGATGAAAAATAAATATTTTTCCTTACCTAATCGATTTTCTTCCATTTTTATTACAGGTATTGTCTTTATATGTTTATGCTATTCTATTGAAGGAATTTCGCCACTCTATGGTACTCGGAAAGTCGAATACTAAAGTGTCCGAAAAATATTGTCGGGCCGCTGTAATACGTTTTTCTTTCAACAATTTATTGTTGTTTTTATATAAGTTTTGTGTCTAGTAATACTTTTTTCTTTTCGAGTATCAAGATTCATTGGGATTTGTTTTTTAAGGGCAGGGTCACTAGGGGGAAGGGACGGATTAATACCTTTACCTTTTCCAAGGGTACCAGTGCTTACAGCACCTGGTATTCCCAAGCGGTCACCAATCTAAGTACTGACCAGGCTCAACGTTGCTTAACTTCGGTGATCGAGCGAGAGCCGGTGTATTCAACGTGATATGGTCGTAAGCTTCTCTCGTATAGAACTCGCTAACTAAACGAGAACTACCATTAATCTTAGGCTGCGAATCGAGCAATGATAATAAATAGAAAGAATGTCCATCACTCTGAACTATCCTTTTTAAATTCCATTCTTCTAGAATTACCAGCGCAAGTCGAAAAAAAAAAAAGAAAAAAAAAAAGAAAAGAAAAAGCGATTAAAAAGTAATAAAAAAGAAAATCCCAATTCTTGCGGTCAGTTTCGTAAAATCCAATAAAAGTATTGGTTCAAAATTGAGCGGATGAAATATTAGGAATGAACTTTGGCCAGCACCAGTTGACAGGCTTATGGAAAAACTATTTACTTTGCAACTCAATTGAAGCTAAGTTTGTATGTCATAGGAAAAATAATTCTGCCTGGTTTGTCTAAGTAAATAACATTTTTCTGTAAGAGTCTCTAAAACATGGTGACGAGACAATTTAAAAATAAAAGATTTCAGCAGTTGATCCCTAAAACTAATTTTTGGCCGAAGTGTTTGCTTAAAACCTAAACATTTTTTCCTTTGTTTAAACCTTAATTTTTTTCTGGTGAGTCAAAACATTATTGTTAGCGATATGTTTCAACAGCTACTATTTCGTAACAGCTGCGCATTGTCAGGGTCAGAAATATAAAGACAGGTGAGCCAGTCTTGAGTGCTTTATTCTGATGTGTTGAATGCTGCAATCAATGACAAAGATGAAGATCTGAGTGACTTTAATAAAAGACAAATTCTTACGACCCGAAAACTAGGCCAGAGTATTTTTGAAACACGCAGCTTGTTGGGCGCTAACGTTCGTCAGTGTTTCGAGGAGGGGATAAAAAACGCAGACCAGGCATTGGATGGTCAATTTTTATCAAGGCGACAAGTGAATGGAGGCTTTACTTTCAAGTACGAATCATCCCAGTCAGTCAAGTGCCATACGTAATACACGTTTTGGGCGATCATGTCTCTTTCGAGGCATGACTGACTGGGCAAGAGATTATCCCGCAGTAGGTTGCATTCTGAAGTGTACTGGTTGCCGATCAAGGCTATAGAACCCAATCTGTCCTGTTATTTAACCCACAACTGGAGGGAAGAGACGGATTAATACCTTTGTATTAATAGTATTTGTGCGTAAGTGAATGCAATGAATTCAACTGGAAGTCGAACTTGGCTCCCCGATTTCTCGTTCTGAGCCGATATCCACTGCACCAGAACGCACATCGAGTCATCCCAAAAGCTGTAAAATAAAGTATCTTTAATTTCACACTCCACCCACGTCTATTGAACAGGTGTAGAGGCTCATCCCTTGTTCCCTGTTTAGGATGTGGTTTCCGGCTTCTCTTTTCCAATCTTTTCACTCTTACGTAGCCCCCTGCGCATCAGTGGCGTTACCGCCTTGCTTGGGGTGATATGATTCATTAAAAAAAAAAAATTAAAGTCACAACCCACAGTACATGTTGCGTCTTCAGAGTAGCCATGCGAATCGATGTCCTTCGCAAAATATCGTCTGCAATAGACATGGAAACGACGCGGCTATACTTTGTATTAAAGGAAAAAAGTTAATGTTTTGCAGCGAGTCTCACTTTCTCCTGCATAAGAAGAGTTATTAGGATGACTATTTATTAGCTATGGCGTAAATATGCTTTGACTCTTCAGTGTATTCATTAGAAAACACACATACCTTTTTTTTCCATAATTCTAGTGTATTTATGTGTATTTATTTTGTAAACTTACAAACTTACAAAATTATGGCACAAGGCCGAAAAATGGGGAGGGGGGAACAAAACTCGGGTTGGTCTACAGATACTCTATCCTATATCTAGCTAATCAGATTCGCGACCCATACATACGTTACAATGATTCTCATTCACCATAAAAATTTGTCCACTCATACTTGTCGTGCACCAAAATACCGCAAAAACATACCGAGGACCTACAAAACGCCCCAAATGTACATAAAAATTTGTGGTTTGTACAATAAATTACAAAAATAACTTTAAAAATTTTTCATGAAATGACATGATGGGAAGGGGTTATGAAGAAACAAAAAATCCCAAAACAAAACAATTTCAAATGAATATATATACATCGTGTTAGTAAGACCCAAACACACCCTCATAATTAAAGAGGCCGCTGTATTCTGCCTTAAAAGGGCAGAATCAAGAAGCTCTCTTTCTTAGGGGAATGGAGATGCCGGGTACAAAATAAATTGGACAGGAGAATATATAAGGCTGACCCAGCCGAGAATGAAAAACGGGACAAAATAACAATGGACAATGGGGATCTCGAACTGGTATTTTAGTGTATTTATGATACGTAAAATAATAAAATATAACTGGAACAAACAGAGCATTAACACTTTTTGCTTTTAACCAAGTCGATGTAATATTTTGAATTGTGACGTAACTTATGAAATTTGTTTTTATTTTTTAAATAACAAATATTAGTTCTGTATTATGAAACTCATGGCCGCATGTAACGTGCTCATTAAAATCTGTAGAGGAGTTGTGTGTGTACTGTTTGATAGATGTGTTGATGTGGTAAATGACATTTTTCTGCTGCTTCGACTACTCGTCACCGAATTTAGAGAGGAACAACTACGGGTGGAATAATTTTGTAAAAGATGCAATGTTAATGGTAACGCCAATCGTTATCTTCTTAATTCTTCTTTTATTGTTCACTCTCCTTAGTAGTAGTTTTCTCATACACCCTAGCACTTGCGTCCCGGTGGCTTTATTACCTTGCATGCGATGAAATGATTTAAAAAACTGAAAAAAAGATTTTTGTTTGTTGAATTTATTTGAATTACAGTTAGTTGACAATATAACCATTGTATTCTAAAATATTCTCCATTATATTTTATTCCTTTGTATTACCCTTTCCTTTTTTTTTTTTAATTTGTCTCTTCTTTTCTTTTGAATTCTCTTACGTTTTTCTATCGATATATTTCTCTTTTATCACTTCTCTTTCTTTTCTTTTTTTTCTAATCCTCCTCTTTTTTAATTGTTTTTATTTTTTATCCATCTTTATTATTATTTCATGACTTGCGTCTTTTATTTTCTTTTTCTTTACTCTGACTCATCAGTTTTTCATCACTTTCTTTCTTTCTTTCTTTCTTTCTTTCTTTCTTTCTTTCTTTCTTTCCAGTCTGTTTCTTATCCCATTCACTTCTTTTCTTTCTTTTTCAACCCTCTCTCACTTTTCTTGTCTTTTTCTAATACTCTCTTACCTCCCACTTTTCTTTTTTCTTATTACATCTCCTTTCTGCTTTCTCTAGTTGTCGCTTCTAAAATCCCATCACTTTTACAAGTTACAGGAGAACGATTTCATTGAACAACAAATTATAATACGAAAAGGGATTCGAAAGATTTCGTCAATAATCAGTAAGCGCTTAAAGTCGGAGAACTGATTCATTCTATGAAAGAGAAAATGTTTTCCCTGCCCACAAACCCCGTTATTTTGCTCCTCTACCAGCCCACTTCTACTTAAAATAATTGCCCCGTCCACATTTCGAGAGATAATTAATCAAAGAGCTCGTCCTTCCAATTCCCGTCGCAGTATTATAGGTCGACTAATCAACCTATCTGCGTCACCGGATACTCAGTTCACCCACGGAATTCTGGGGGATGCTTTCCACTTGTTGGCTGATTTGACTCCTTGGGAAATGTGGATCTTGAGAAAAGAGCGGGAAACAGTAAGGAAAATGACTGAATTGTAAAAGCGATTATAATTTTGTTTCTAGCGTTAGTCGTGGAGAAAAAAGAGAGAGAAAAAATGTTTTCTAAAAAATTTTACTCAAAAATTTCTTCCTTTTGATCAAATTTTCTATTTCTTTCTTTCTTTCTTTCTTTCTTTCTTTCGCGTTTGTCTGATTTCTATTTATCTGCTTCTCAACTTTTATTTTTATTTTTATTCATCACATTCTTTGTTTCTTTCTTTTTTCTCTCTTTCTTTCTTTATTATCATCCTTCTAGCTTTTGCATTAATTCTATTTTCTGCTTCTCACCTCATTTTTCCTCTTTTAGCCCATTTCTATTTTTCAGCTTCTCTTCTTTACTTTTTTAAAATCCATTTTCTTTCTTTCTTTCTTTCTTTCTTTCTTTCTTTCTCTGTTGTATGGGTTTTATTTTTCTGTTTCTTTATTTCACTTTTTACTTTTTATTAATCGACTTTCATACGTTTTCTTTCCCTCTTTCCTTCTCTCCTTCCTTCCTTTCCTCCTTCTTTGCCTCCTACCTCTTCGTTCGTTCGTTCGTTCATTTCTTTCACTGTTGTATAGTTTTTAATTTTCTGCTTCTTCACTTTTCTTTTTATTCATCAGTTTTTTTTTCTTTTTCATTCCTTTTGTAGCTTTTGTATGACAATTATTTTTATCCTTCACTGTTTCACTTTTTCTTTTCATTCATCTCAATGTTGGTTTTGGTTGATTCTTTTTCTTTCTTACCTTTCTTTTTTCACAGTTTTTCTTTTTTTATATCTTTCCTAAAATAAATTATAATCCCGTCTCAGTCAAGGTATTTTCCCTTCTTTCTTTTTTTCTCTAACCTCTTGTATTCGTTAGCATAAACCTCTTCACCACTATAAGTTCCAATTTGACCACAAATACATCGTTAACCCTATCACCAAACTCAACACCGACTAGCAAGCCGGCACCCACCTTCTTTTACATCTGAAGGGATTCAAAATATTTTTCTAGTGAAGCACCCAGTGAGTGGCTCACGTTAGGCTTCACTGCATTCGAATCTCTGTCCCATTCTTGCCGGACCCTAATTATGGTAACTCATTACAAGTCTCCTTCTTTTTAACGACCATAAATTGCTCGGGATAATTTATCATTGCCAGGTCGAGAATTTTCGTATCATTCTTTAATGTTTTCTTTCTTTCTTTCTTTCTTTCTTTCTTTCTTTCTTTCTTTCTTTTATTTACTTCTGCTACTCCATTCAGCTTTTTTCAGCGTCTCATATTATGAATAATAAATAAATCTGGATTATCTATAATAAATATTCTGCTTTTAATATTTCTAGTCTAATATATAAATATATGATTATTACATAATTATCATAAATAATCAGTGTAATAATATGGAATTTCAGTTTAATAAATAAACCGAACAATCGGTGTAATAATCTGGGTTTTCAGTCTAACAAATAAACTGGACAATCAGCGTAATAATCTGTAATTTCAGTCCAACAAATAAACCTGAAATTCAGCATAATGATTCGAAATTTCAGTCTGAAATAATCTGAATAATCAGTGTAAGAATCCGATTTTTCAGTCCAACTAATACATTGAACAATCAGTGTAATATTCTGGGTTTTCAATCTAATAAATAAACCGGAAAATTAACGTAATGATTCGAAATTACAATTTAACAACTATCTACCCACACGAATTTTCTAAAAACTTAACATATTATGATTAAGAAATATTCCCCAAATGTAATAAAAACAAAATTGTATCCTTAATACCTTTATGTTCTTATTAGAAGCAAAGACCATAGGAATTTTTAATTGTTAAATTACATTTTTCATTATCTTTCGAAATTTGGGTTAAAGATTTTGTTTTCTTACATCAGTGAGGGACTGTAGTAGTTAGGAAATTAAGAATTAAAATCAACCTTCTTCACTATTACAAAAATTTACAATGACGTATGAAATCCTGGTTCTTTCCCAAATAGAAAAAGGATCGACGATGTGCTTAAAGAAAAAGTCAAAACCGGATTTCTCAAGTAGGTGTTAAACTGATTTTCTGACTAATGGAAGCGACTTGCAAAACCAAAAAGGAGTTTGCGAGTCAGTGCGAAAAATCTAGATTAAAATAAAAGGACTTCGATCAGCCAGCGTCAGTCAGTCACTCAGATGGAAGCAGCGAGAGACACTCTTAAAATGTAACGAAAGAAGCTTCAAGTCAACTTGGACATTCGTCCTCTTTCCTTCTCGCGTGCTGATTCCTTTTACTTCTTCTCCATCCAAAGACCTTCCTACCAAACAAACACATACCTACATACGTACGCATATACTCTTTCAACAATTACTACTATGAACATTTGTACGAACTCTTGATACTTCACTGAAACAGTAGAGAGTGGTTAATGTTTATTTAATTCGGCCTTGTGTCATACATAACCGAACTCCCTACAGATTACAAGTTTTATCCAGAAGTATCATTAGAATTATCAGAAGGTTTTTATCGTTATCACCATCAGAAGGTTTTCATCAGTTGGCATGTGTTTATTTGTGTGGAATAATGTAAGAATAAAAAGATACATTTTTCATGTTAAAATAGAAATTTATTAAAAGATAAGAATAACAAGAATTCGTAGAAATTAATGTTCAATGAGAAAGTTAAAGGTATCAAGATTTGTAGAAAATCCGCCACAGGACCATAAATTGGCATAAAACATTTTCAGAAATTCTTGAAAAACTCAAATAATTGTCAGATATTAATGAAACTTTCAGGACTTGTTCACAAATAAATTTAGAAATGTTCTTTTAAAAATTCGCGGTAAAAATCCTTTTTTTTTTTTTACATCTGTTACTCGCCACTGGTTTAATTTTATAAAATTCTTGAGCAATTAAATTTTGTGTCACTTAATGTTTACATTAGTTAAAATAAGCTGCCTGTAGAAATTAAATAATCAATACTCTTTTGTAAATGAGAACCCCCGAATGAGGATAATCTGCTCTGAATCATAAAATAAAAACTGCAATAAAACTAAGATATTATTTAATTAGAATAGCTTTTAATAGCTTTTATGATTAAGATATATTATGGAAATTATTGCCTTAAGAAAATAAATTTACGAGGAATAATAAATTTTTACAGGAATTATTTTATGTTTTTAAAATTTTAATAATAATAATAATTTATAAAGTTATAAATCTTTCAAAGTTTTGGTTTTAATAAGTCCCGGTTAGATATTGTTATTAAATAAAAAACAATTGACTAATCATAAGTAGAAAAGCTTATTAGAATTTACCAATGAACAATAATTGAAAAAGAATTTGAATTTTTGTTTGTATGTGTATAAATGTGCCGATTATTGTAAAAACGGACGTCCATATACGATATTATCAGAAAATAAGAGCGATAACTATGATAAATTTAAAACCGATGTACCTAATATTTTCTTAAATTTTTAATATTACTGACTAGTTAAAAATTGTATTAAAAAGATTCTCATTATATTCCGAAATTAATTTTTACACCATAGAAAAAAATGAGATAAACTTCCATCTGTCAACCAAGCTGTCAACTTGTCAATACAGTTACTGACGTGTTAAAAATGCATTTCTACGATATTTTATACTTAAAGTAAGTAATATTCGTTTCAAATCATATTTGTATAATATTCCTGAAATAAAAATTCAGAATATATATTTTATTTTTGAAAGTTTTTTCTTTTTTTTTTAATAAAGAGAATTACGTTGCGATGACAGATGGCTAAAATGGCCCTAAGATCAGCGTTGTTTAGTAATTCGAAACGAAAACACCTTCCAGTTAGTATTTGTCTATATTTCTGAGATGAGGTAGTATTTACAGTATTTACATTATTCGGACTATTGTTCTCATTTTTGTTACCATTTGCACAACGTTTTGGCTGTTGTACGTTCCGGCCTTCTTCAGGTGCTAGGAATTTCGAACATAATCCTTTATTACAATCACTGGGGTATATCATCTTCATTTCTTGCGTAAAGCATCAGCACATATGCTAGGCTTCAAAAATCTCATAAGCCGACCAAACATAGAGGTGAACACAGTGTGGAAACCAGTAATACGGAGTGCCAGAGAAAATCATTAGTGTCAAAAATCGCAATATGAGCTCTGGTAAAAAATACTAGAGAAGACCATTAACATCAAAAAATACTAGAGAAAACTATTAACATAAAAAAATTGCAATATGAACTCTGGTATAAAAGGGTTACTGGACATTAGGTTTATAAGTCCCCAAAATTCAGTTGTTCTTGTCCTTAAGGATACATGACCCAGTGGATATATAACTCTTGACCTCTAATAATAATCCGATATTTGACCCTAACAAATAAACCAAACAATTTAATAATCCGGTATTTTATTCTAATAAATAAGCTCAACGATCAATATAATAATCCGATATTTCTGACTAAATCCTAGTCATTGCTACTCCGTACATTTGATCTAGGCAGACGTTTCGACCTTGACCTTTTCATAGTGTTCCCTACACAATCTGTAATTCAATTTCATTTAGTTTTTAATTACCCTAATGACATTTTAGTTATTGTTATATCATAAACCTTAGTTCTAATATACTTCACGATCATTTTGTACTTTCATATTTTGTAGCAGATCTCAGGTTATTTTTGTTTGTCTTTTTACTCGAGATTATTAGTATTTTGTGAAATCTGCAATGCCAGCACAGGACACTGCATCTGACTAACAACGTTACGACGCCAGCACCAAATCTCACGCCATCTTATCGTTCCTACCCGGCACCGACATTAACGGACCTGCGCACGACAGCCCAAAACTTCCGGCTACACATCGAGGACATGCACATCGTCCGAGACTCTCAGAACCTAAACCATACACTACGGGAGGTTCACCACGTGCATCTACACAACATCAGCATCGGACTTAACCAGCAACGACTTGTAGCCAACATCGGGACGTCTGGTTTTTAACAAATAAACCAAACAATCAATATAATAATCCAGTATTTCATACTAACAAATGAACCAAACAAGTCAATATAATAATCCAGTATTTCATATTAAAAAATGAACCAAACAACCAATATAATAACTCGGTATTCGGAATGAAAATAAATGGAAACTATTTTAAAAGAAACCGGAAACCCGATTCTAAACAAAAATCAATGGATAAACCTCTATTCTTGTTCAAAAGACAGGGCGATAGGCGAACCTATCTACTCCTATTGAGGAAAAAATAGTATATAAAATTTCTCAGGTTAGGCGGAGACGTTAGGGGTATAGAATTGAAACAGACTTTAGAAGGAAACCCAATCCTAAAGAGGAAACCAGGGATAAACACTTACACCTGTTCAAAATACCGGGATGGGGTGTGAACCGGATGGTAGTCGAACATACAATTAACAAACCATTACGAATATAGTGACTTCAGTCCTTACCGAGTGTCTTACACGTGTGGGCTTGCGTCGTACTAAATGAAGTATAGTAAATACTATACTTGTTCGGGTGATATGTTTCGTAACTTTTCCCACTAATGTCAGTGGTCGGTTTTCGAGGACTTCAAATAATTGATTTTCAACATTAACGGGCCCAATCTAGAAGACTGACACAATTCTTCTCCTTCTGATGTACTATCGTCCTTCAGAATGAGGTCCATTATAGTTCTCTACAACTTCTTGTCCTTTGTAGCTCTTTTCTATCCCTCTCAATCCTAGTTCTGTCGTCCATTTGCATAAGCTCGTCGGGTAGGTTACTCGTTGCTTGCCTCTGTCCCTCTTGCCTTCAATATGCCCTGTGGGTTTCAAATTCTATAAGCCCTTTTCTCCTCAATGTGTGTCCTAGAACTTTCAACTTTTTTATTTTAAGTATTAGTGTTCGTTTTGGTTTCATTTTCTTTAAAACTTTGCCGTTATCTAAATCTTCAGTACATAGTATCTAAACTTATTTATAAATGGAACTTTGTCTCTGTGTGTGTGTCCGTTACCTATAGACTCCGAAACGGCTGAACCGAGTTTCTTGAAAATTTACACAGTTGTACTATAAGCATCTGCGAGTGTTCTTAGCTAGGTTTTGTGTCGAGGTACCCCCGATAAATATCGAAAATCGATAATCGAAAAAATTGAGTTATAGAAAGAGTGGTCCGATTTTAATCAAATTTGATACACTCATAGACAAAGACATAAGAAACGATATTTAGAAGTTTCAAGGTTGCAGTTCTTACAATAGTGCAGAAAATCGATAATATATATATATATATATATATATATATATATATATATAAAAGGCAAGATGTTTGTGTGTGTGTCTGTTTATCTGCCTGTATATCTGTATTTTTTTCAGCCCTTTTATTTTAGTTTTTGCTTCGGGTTTGGCTCTAAGTAGGTATAATTGTAGTTCTTAGTCTCAGCCATGATATAATTTACTTAGATGACTTATTTAGCCTTCAAAATTCAGTTTGCGACGAAAAAGACTTATTTGATATCGATACCAGGAAATCAAAATTTGACTTACATCCATTCATTTTTTTTCAGTCTACGGTTTCGCTTTAACTGGAAACAACTATTGCTTTTTAGTCTTTCATGCCAATGTCCAAAGTGTCTGAGCTCCAGGACCATGGATTAGTTTTAAAGCTTTCATTACACCCGAACAACGCCGGGTTATAGTGCTAGTTTAAAATATGTGTGCGGTGTCTTTGCAGAAGTGCAATGGAGAGATACAATACAGAGATATGTTTTGCTAATGTTTACTCTATACAAGGCCCAAGAGTCACTCAAGACAGTGTGTTAGTGAAAGCGGTTGTTATGTGACCTGTAATAGTAAGAGGGACAGTTTGTGTGATAAATAAAGATTAACCGTAAACTTAACGAGTTTAAGATATGTTGTGGTCGATAAATCAAACTCGTGGGATTCTATTTCTCAAAGCAATAGTTCCTGGTAAAGAGCTATCCAAGTGGAACTTACAACTTACTAATGAAATACGAAGAAAATGAAGGTGATTCGCCTCGATGTGCGCGTCGTGACGGATCTTAGCTGGGAGTGTTAGAATTGGGAAACTTAGAAGCGTAGCTCGTTTGAACATTTTCCATTGAAATAGCGATGGAGTAGCGAGAGTAACATTTTGTCTGTTGGAAAAGAGTTGTAAGGTGTAAAAACCATCATCTCAAAGTCGTAAACGGTTTTATATTCTATCAAGACTGGAAATTGAAAACTGAGAACTTTAATATCTCATCCGCCATTTTCAACCACTAAGCTATACTTAAAATTCTCTGTAATTGTCTTACGATCTCCGTGTATTCTTAAGTTCTGGCATTTTTTTTTTCAATATCACAGTTCCTCTTTTCTTACACAGCTTTATTGAAAACGGATAAAGTATCGTCTTAGCGATCAATTCCATTTGTACCTCACTCTCCTTAGTTTTCTTCTTGCTCTCCTTACTCTTCCTCTTACTCTCCTTACTCTTCACTTTTTTCCAATTCCTACTCCTTTAAAGGCACGTATTCGTCCAGCCATTCACTTTTTTTCAATCTATTCTGAAATCGAGCTGGTGAATATCACACGTATATGAAAATCTAATGTTTCAACAATGCCGCTGTTTAATGCTTACGAAAGGACAATATTCGACTTGCCTTTTTTAAGATATGAAATATGATTACAGCAGTGGTACAACAAGAAATCTTGAAATAAAAACGTAATTGGCAATTCTTTAATAGTCTGTAAGCGTATATAGACGTAGATATAGATACTGAGTTAGTTTCTTTTCAAGCTGGGCTTGTTTACTTTGAAAATCAGCATTAGAATATTTTTTTACCTGGCTTGAAACACTGACTATTGGCATTGATGAAAGCTACATTAATGAGACATGCAGCGAGAAATGAACTTACAAAATACGAACTGTCCTACAATAGAAGCCATCATGCTAGAGCAGGTGCTCAACAACCGCACATATACAAACACACGCGCACATGCTCATACACAGCCACAGGTTTTCGGAAATCGGATTTGTTTGACTTTATTTACATTTGACTATTGTCCTCATCTTGGTTGTTATTATCACAATCTTTTAACCAGTGTTCCCTTCGGCCTTCTTCAGGTATCTGTCTATTTAATACTAGCAGTATAGCCTGGCGATGCTCGGGTGTAATGAAAGCTTTAAAACTAATCCATGGTCCTGGAACTCAGACTCAGCCTAAAGAATATTTGTGTGAAGTTTGGTGAGAATCGGATAAAAATTGTGGATTTGTATAAAGGACACACAGACAGATAAACAGACACACACACAAACAAACATCTTGCCTTTTATATATATATATATATTATCGATTTTCTGCACTATTGTAAGAATTGCAACCTTGAAACTTCTGAATATCGTTTCATATGTCTTTGTCTATGAGTGTATCAAATTTGATTAAAATCGGACCACGCCTTCTATAACTCGATTTTTTCGATTATCGATTTTCGATATTTATCGGGGGTACCTCGGCACAAAACCTAGCTAATAACACTCGCAGACGCGTATAGTACAACTGTGTAAATTTTCAATGAAAATCGGTTCAGCCGTTTCGGAGTCTATAGGTACCGGACACACACACACACACACACACACACACACACACACACACACACACACACACAGAGAGAGAGACAAAGTTTCATTTATAAATAAGTTTAGATACGAGGGTTGATTGTCTTTCGTTTTGTTCTTTTTAGCTCAATTAATGCATGTTCTGTTTCTACTGAGTTTACGTTTGCAATACCCTGCCCATTGATAGTTGATTCATTAAATTTTTATGGTTTATCAATCTTTTGTGGATTATTCAGAGTCGAAGCATATTTTGGATTATAACAATTTTTTTTTTATTATTTGCAAGTGAAAATTGCATTAACAATTTTTGGGAACCAACACTAATTTTTCCAAATACAAGTCCTATTATTTAAACCGTAGTTGGGGGAGGGGGAACGATTCGTACATTCCGCAAGGGTATTTGCGCATATAACGAATCCGATACGAACTCGAAATCGGGTCTCTGATTTCTTATCCCGAGTCTTTATCTATTTCACCACCCTCACATTCCATTACCGAAAAGATTGAATTCACAATTTCTCTGCCATGAAATTTACGAATCAACGCTTGAATCTAATAGTCTAGTATAGAATAAAGTTCTCATTCAAAAATTTAGTCAGACATTCTCTCTGTTTAACCTTCATTGACCAGAGACGTCTCGTAACGTAATTATTAGCCAACTACTGTAGATTGCTAATTAATTCATCACTAGGACAACTTTTATAGACCATTAGTACTGAGTTCAAACTTCGGTGGGTGTACTTGTGGCTTTGTGTTGACTGAATTGCTATTTGTCATTCTTCTTTTTAAATTTTCTCACAAAATTACCTTTTATTTGAACGACTTTTTCTTTTTCTCTATACTTTTACTTCCTTTCTGACAACGCACACGTCCATATATTTATGTGTAATTAGGGTTATGACCTTTTGTAAATAATCAGGTCCTGTATCATAATAAGATGATTTTTTGTTAAAAAATAGTGAAGAACGGTTTAATTCAGTTTATTTAATTATTTTTTTAAAATGTCACCCCAACACGAAATTTCTAAAGTATAGTAGTGCAACAACTTTCTAGAGCTTTCTAGAGTTTTCTAGAAATGTATGAAATCTTATCGAACTATTTTTTGTTTATTTGTAAGTTTATATTCTTTGCTATAGCTATAAACTGTTAAATGTGTTTAAAATTACATAATTACAATTCAGTTACATCGTTAACAAATCGAAATATAGATCTTCTACAAATTTGCAATTTTCGTTCATTAGTAACGTTGTATGACATGTTGTAAACTGATAAATGTTTTTAAAATGCGTAAGTACTATTCAATTAGATCATTAGAAAATTTAAAAATAAGCGTCTGAAATATTTTGATTTTTAGCCTTATTGCGCACATGGTAAAATTGAATGTTCGGTTTGGGGTGATCTTTTTCAAGAAGTAAACAAAAGTTTATCGATTTATTACGAAGGAAAATAGGGTTACAAAAAGGTCATAATTCTACTGTAAGTATCTATATAGATTTTTACTTATGTACGTGTATAGATATTAAATTGTGCAATACTTAAAGAGTTTGCCTTGTCCTGTCAAGCAAGCACTCTTTGTCTTGTCGAGATCAAATGTTTGAACAACTGTAACTGTGAAAAATATGCTACTATTTCGGCCAACAAGCGGACTCCACATATATAATTTTAATTTAATCTGAGATGCTGGAAGAGTGTGTTTCACCCGCTCGCCTTGAAAATCAGCATCTGATTTTACATTTTTTTGTATCGGTTCGAACAGTGATTATTAATAACTGGGAACTACCTCAGCCACCTGCTTGGCTCCACATGTATTTATATTGTTAAAATGTGCATAGGCAGACAACAATTATAACTAAAAGTGAATATGAAATATTTCTAAAATGGCGGAGAGAAAGAACGTCGGTCAGAGAAGAATGTCGATGAATTCTGGGTGAAAAGATATGTCATAATTAATTTATCTTTCCCCCGCTTTTTTTAAAAACTGGCTGTTAGAATATTGTACAGAACCAATCATAAAAATTCTACAAAACGTGAATGGAATGTTGCAAAAAAAAAAAAAAAAGAAAAGAAAGAAAGAAAGAAAGAAAAAATTCACGACACATGCCAAATGCAAGTCTAATCAAGTTTTCTTGCATTTATAGATACACGATTCCATTTCTATCTCTTTTTCCACCTCTTCCTCTTTCCTTCCATCTCTATCACTCTCTCTCTCCCTCTCTCCAATACAAACTGATAAAATATGCGATAGCGAAGCAAACATTGGCACTAAAAATTGAATCATCGAAGCGAGTTCAAGTTTCGGTTGAAGTAGCTCGCAATTTGCATAAATAGCCAGAGAATTGTGACATGTCCAACATTTTAAGCTGTCCCTCGCCAAATATTTTGAAAGAAATGTTTCGCCGAGTTCGAATTCCAGTTGAATTTCTTGCATTCACTTGCGCGCAAATACCCTTGGGAAATACCCGTCTCTTCCCTCCAGTTATGGGTTAAATAATAGTACAGATTGAGTTCTATAGCATTGGCTGGCAACCAGAAAGCAATGCCAACCTAATGCGGGATAATCTTCTGCCCAGTCAGTCATGTCTTTTTCGAGACATGATCGCCCAAAATGTGTATCACGTATGCCATTTAACTAACTGACTGTTTCGCTGCTGGTCTGACATTCAATTAGTGCTTCATTTAGATTAATTAATCTTCCATATTTACATCACTGCCAAAAGAGTATCAGTAAAATACTGTACACACATTGTTAACTTGAACAAAGGTCAGTCTTCCTATCTCTCTGACTGTATGTCGTGCTTACACACACACACACACACACACACACACACACACACACACACACACACACACACACATTACTTTTCTAAACGTGATATATAGCCTAGTCATATGAAGATTTCGAGAGCGTGAAACTCGGATAACGTCTCGGGCTCTCCTTGATAGAAGCTAACGTGAAGCGTTTTTTGCTATGTCTAGGTAATCTAGGTGTTGAGCACTTTTCTTTAGTGAGTAGATAGGTGTTTGCCTTCAGGCCATTTTTTTCTTTCCTTGTTCAAGATTTTCTCTTAAGGTGTTAGGTCTTTTGGCAAGTTGTCTGTTGGTTACACCAACCTAGCTTATTTTGCATATATATATATATATATATATATATATATATATATATATATATATATATATATTCCATTTGTAAACGAGTTATTAAGCTTCAATACAATTATATTGTAGAACTTTTGATTATTTTCCATTTGTAAACGAGTTATTAAGCGTAATAAGTCGTTTACAAATGGAAAATACTTAAAAGTTCTGCAATATTATTGTATTGAACACTTTTTAATACAAATGTGCACTGGTTTAATTTTAATATGACCAAAAACTAAGTAATCAATCAATCAATCAATCAATCAATCAATCAATCAATCAATCTAATCCTCTCATTACGATTGAGCTCTCTGGAGAGAAAAAAATTTAAAAAGTAGTTACCACGTCTGCGATTTACGCGTTACTCTTCAGCAATGAATTGAGTTCTTCCGGTGACTGGCGTGTGTATACACCGTTTATATATAACACGCTAAAATTTCCCCTCTCTCATTTTATGCGCCTATGGCTTAGGGAGTAGAGACTCCGGCTGACACCAAATCGGTCGAGTGTCGATCCCGGCCAGAAGCAAGTAGATGTCTAGTCACACTGATGAGCTGTGATACAGCGAAACAGGCTTGTATGTGGATGACTGATATATATATTCTTCATCGAGCGCCCGTAGTTTAGTGATGGAATCAACTGATGTCAATTCGGTCGAGTTTCAATCCTGGCTAGAAGTAATCGAAGATATATATATATATATATATATATATATATATATATATATATATATATATATATGCGTGTGTGTGTGTTTGTGTGTGTGTGTGTGTGTGTGTGTGTACTCACAAGAAGCGTGGTTAAGAAGTATTACTTATTCTATTTTAATTTTGAAATTATTAATCAAACTTCATAATTCTATTTTTTTAATCTTCTTTCAAAATGACTATAGTTACAAGTAGAAAGCAAAAAACTGTCGTAGAAGTTCTATTTTTGCACTAGAAACTGCTGCAGATATTCACATGTTAGGCAATGCTTATGGGGAAAGCTGCACTTGAGGTAAGCACAGCAAGGACATTCGTCTGTAGCGTTAATAGTAATCCTAGCGAGAAAAAGAGAAACTGCCCTTAATTTCAGGTTCCACAGATAATGGCACTGGTCTGAGTCCTTTGAGTACATGTCAATAGTTTTATGCCTAATGGTTCGACTATCATCTCTGAAACCTGCTTGCACACATTATTAAAATTCTGAGTAAGGCTTCTTCGAGCAAGGCTACACTTGAAAAGCAATGATGTACCTTGCAATATGATAATGCTAGACCTCTTCTGCTATGTGCCATGTCCCTTCAGGATTTTGGCAGTCATGTCTCTCCATAATTTCCTGTATATTGTAGATTTAATAGATTTTTCTCTCTTTTTAATCTCTCCTAAATTTCACTAGGTTTGTTGTTTGGTTGGTTGATTTTGTTTAACGGCATACCAATCCGTATGAGTTATTTAACACTGAAATCTAAATATGAAAATTCGAACTTGTAATTAATTCAAGAGAATGGCATTATTTCATAATTAAATTATAATTACTGCCTGACGAGGTGCTAATAATATAGTATCTAAGCACTAATTAAAAACAAACAGATAATAAAATAAATATGACAAAATTTAAATAAATAAATAAAACATGTCTAATATAAATCTTAGATTAATAAAAAATAAATAAAATGTAAACTTGACATGCATAACTATACGCATGTTTATGTGTGTGTGTATGTGTGTGCACGAGAGTGTGCATGTAGGTATAAATATATACATACACACACACACAAACAAACACCTACAAACGTAGAAATCTACCCCCCATAATTAATACCTTAATATATAATATCAAGACAAAGACAAAGACAAACTACTATAAAAAAAAAACAAAAAACGAAAAATTTGATAAACGATAACATATGATATAAGCAAATACTTTCTTTAAGTACATATAGACTATTTAACAATACAATGTGTATGCATGAGGCAGGCATGCGGATTCATGAGTATACATGCGGGAGCATATATATCTAAACTTATTTATAAATGGAACTTTGTTTCTGTGTGTGTGTGCGTGTGTCTGTGTGTGTGTGTGTCCGTTACCTATAGACTCCGAAATGGTTGAACCGATTTTCTTGAAAATTTACACAGTTGTACTATAAGCATCTGCGAGTGTTATTAGCTAGGTTTTGTGTCGAGGTACCACCGATAAATATTGAAAATCGATAATCGAAAAATCAGGTTATTGAAGGAGTGGTCCGATTTTAATCAAATTAGATACACTCATAGACAAAGACATATGAAACGATATTCAGAAGTTTCAAGGTTGCAGTTCTTACAATAGTGCAAAAAATCGATAATATATATACATATAAAAGGCAAGATGTTTGTGTGTGTGTCTGTTTATCTATCTGTGTGTCCTTTATACAAATCCACAATTTTTATCCGATTCTCACCAAACTTCACACAAATATTCTTTAGGCTGAGTCTGAGCTCCAGGACTATGGATTAGTTTTAAAGCTTTCATTACACCCGAGCAACGCCGGGCTATACTGCTACTATATATATATTTATTATAAATGATATTTTAGAACATGTACAGAATTTCTTTTATATATCCACTACAATTGTACATTTGTTTCGAGATTGAAACTACAATCTCGAAACAAATGTACAATTTATAATAAATATTCACAGCTCTATATATTATATATTGAGTATTGTTTTAAATTAATGTTTTGGACGTTGTAAAAAAATTTTTTCTTCGTTCTGTATTCACTCAGATATATATATATATATATATATATATATATATATATATATTGTTAAATATAACAATAAAAACACACTACCTATATTGGTTTTACTAAAACCACGCTCTCCTGTAAGCTGTCAGCTTTCTGATCAGAGTTTAATTAAACAACATTTCATAGAAATACATAGCCATGTAGGTAATAGTAGACATGCAATGGGTAAATTGTCGCCGTTTTAATATTTTCAATTTTGCGCATGCGCGATGTATTTTAAATTTTGTAAAATGAACCGTATACGTGGGTCAGTTGAACACCGTCTGTAAAAAAAAAAAACAGAAAAAAAAAAGCACAATGACGCAATTCATTCCGCCAAAAGTTTAGAAACGGTATGTTGTACTTCTTGGCATTCGCACTGGAAGCTTCAATACAATCATTTCAGAGTGTTCGGGTATTTGACAGTGCAGATAATTTAGAAAGAGTTGGATGAGTCGGATGGTGATTACGAAGTTGTTTGGAGTGATCACTAGTGATGCCAACGTTATGCCTCCATTCATCTTTCCACAGGACCTCAGACTCAACACAAAGGCCTAAATCAAGTGCCTTGAGGAGACAGTATTGTCCTGGGACAAGGGGGTGGCTGCTGGAAAACAGGACTCTACACCATGCCACACAAGCAGAAGAACCCAGTCTTGGCTGTCAGACAATTTCTGCAGCCCTACCACCCCTTACATCAGGCCACCTAACTCCCCAGACTACGACCCCCTTGATTATTATGTGTGGGGCTCAGTTGAGTGAGGGATCAACAAAACTCCTTGTAACACCAAAGATGAACTGAAGGCAAAGGTTATGGTAGCACTCACCAACTTAAAGAAGGAGACCGCCAGAAGAGATTCAGGAGATTCTGAAGGTTGAAGCCAATGACGATTTTATTGAATAAATTTATTCTTTAGTATTTCAAGATATTTTTTCCGTAATTTTGGTAAATATATCTGTTAAAATGAAATGATAGTGTTTTTCATTTTTTTGTCATTTAGACGACAATTCATCCACCTCAGTATATATATATATATATATATATATATATAGGAAAGAGTATTAATAAAAAAAAGTTTTGAATTTAAAAATGTACTTTTTTTTGGACAGTATTTGTTTATTTTTATTATTTTTAAGTATTTATTATTTTTATTATCAGTATTTATTATTTTATTATTACTTTTTTTGGACAGTATTTGTTTATTTTTATTATGACTCGTTTCTGATGAAGGACCGAGGGCGGTCTGAAATATAAAACACAATAATAAAAATAAACAAATACTGTCCAAAAAAAGTACATTTTTAAATTCAAAACCTTTTTTTTTTATTAATACTCTTTCCTATACATATTAAGACAGTATACGTGGATCATCACTATGTTATATATATATATATATATATATATATATATATATTACATATTACTGTTATCATGTAAGCATTAATATCAATTAAAAAACGAAATACAACAGTACTAACGAAAATGAAACAACAAAGACAATTCGAATGCTGAAAAAATTAGAAACGGTGGCATGTCTAGGGAATGTAATAATTCGCAAGATGGCAACTATTGAAAGAGAAGAGGAAAAAGGAGGGAAAAGAGAAAAAATTAAAGAGCGAGCGTAAAGTAAAAAAAAAAAAAGAAAAAAAAAGAAAAAAAGACGAATAAAAGAAAAAATGATCAAGAAACCCTACACATATGCTCATCCGCGCAGACTGGGGTACGCGCACGAAAACATATCCACGCAGATGAGTGCATGGTTTCACGCGGGCAAACGCACACACGAACATAAACAATGCAGCAAAAATATTAAACTAATGATAAGTGCATAAAAAGAAAAAAAAATCGAAAAATATAGACATTAAATTGTTTATAATTTCTGAAGAGTGGACGGACAGGCCCGCCTCCGAAACTCTGAAGTCGGAATGCTGAAGGTAACATTAATCAGCTAAGTGACAAAAACTTATATATATATATATATATATATATATATAATGATGTGAAATCTTAAAGCGTAAAGGATAATCCAAATAGATCTATTTAATATAGATTTATTATTAAAGAGATAGACCCATACAGAGAGCTCAATGGCTACTATCCTGAGCAATATGATATACATAAAGGAAAAACTCAATGATGATCCGTTGAATTTTTCCTTTACACACACACACACACACACACACACACACAAATACACACACACGCACACACACACTTGTGTATTTGCATATATTATGAGTCATACAAATCTAGCACAATAGTAAATATTCAATGAGATATGCACGTATTTTTATGCTAACACGCTTGAACACATTTGATTTAAGTTAGCTGCCTATGCCTCAAGTAGATAGAAAAAAATTGCCGAGTTCGGCATAGTCTGTTTCATGGCCACAGTAGTAATACAGATACAACTGCAACTGGTAGTGTAAAGATCAGTGTTTCGAATATATATATATATATATTTTAATAATAACTTAAATATATATATATATATATATATATATATATATATATTAATAATAGCTTATATATTAAATAATAACTTAAATGTTCTATGTTTACTGTGTGTTAATATTTATTCTTTGATAATGGCTTATGTGAGCCGAAAGCTTAAACCCGATAAAAAATCAACAATTACTGTGATTTTTTGTTGTCTTTCAACGATATTACCATCAAGTATATCAGACGGTATGAACGGATCATACACAAAATTAATAGACAAAACTTGTGTATATTATTCAATGAAACCTGCATTAATGAAAAAATGCTGCCAAAATACACACACACAATATATACATATATATATATATATATATATATATATATATATATATATATATATTGGAAGTAGGAAAAATTTTTAATTATTAAATTCCCGAAATTAAACCTGCTAAACATGCATTATATTTTTAACCCTTTCCCGTTTTTAGAACTATTTCACAACTGTAAGTGATAGCTACTTTTAAAAAAAATCTTGTAACCGTTTCACGAATACGTTCGACACGATTGCAGACATGCTAAGATACAAATGTGTACATCTAAATGTTTCATAATTGACACCAAAGGGTCTAAGATTTTATGACATCTCAATTCTCTACCCCACTACCCTAATAATCTCATTTATACTATCCATTATGACGTTGCTTTCTACTAGTTGAGACAAACCCTCCGAATTACACCCCCTTAATTGACTAAATATGGTAGCAGTTGTGTTGTTTTTAAATTTCTATATATAGTGATTTCTAATAGAAAAAATGTTTCACTGCCTGATGAGGTGCTAACAGACAGTCACCGAAACTCAACAGCTCTTGTGTTGTAGTAAACTGTTTGTATTATAAACCCTTATATATATATATATATATATATATATATATATATATATATAAGCAGAAACCTTTATTACGTGCTTCGTTGAATATGACAGACAAGGAAAATTTGATGAATTTTTTATTAACTTTTTCTAGTATTTTAGTATTTATATTAGTTTTTCTAAGCTAGTATAGAAATTGTCCGTAGTGTCTCGTGCCCCAAGCACATTCGACCACTTCTTTAGCCATTCTAAATTGTAGTCTGTGACCTAATAATGAAAAGAAATATTTTCCGTCACATAAAATAAAAATAAAACAATTATCATATGTTGATGCTTTCTGCGATTTCAAGTTTCATGTAGACACTTAGACGTTGTTACTGTTTTCTCACAGCCCTTGTGGCGAGATAATCAGTTTCTTATTAACTAAATACTATAAGATAATAAGGTGCTGGTTATCTCGTCTCTCTTACCGACAACAGAAACATCTAAGTGTCTACATAAAAGTTTAATTCGCAGATAGCAGTAACATACGAGCATTGTTTTACTTATGTTTTATTTTGACACTATTTTTTTATAGCCGGTTAATGAAATTTGAGGAAATGATGACAATATTGGCAATATGATAAACAAAGTCCCACTTCTTTGTTTATTTCTCGTCTCGTTGAAAAAAGACACAGTCGTGTCCGAAAATTCTAACTTTAAATCTTTCTCTTGCTTCATTTTAGTCAAAAGACCAATATATAATAAATATCAGCAATCTTATTGCCAATATTATCATCACATTGTTGTCTTTTTATTCCCCAAGTTTTATTAACCGGTGTATTATATATATATATATATATATATATATATATATATATATATATATATATATATATCTGAAGAACAGCATTGTCCTGAAACATGAACATTTTTCTGTAATGATATTATGCTTTTATAAACCATTGTAATAGCAAAATTACAATATTAAGGTCTACTCTGTATCGAGCACTCTTTATGAAAGTAAATGCTTGAACAGTGGGTTTTTAATCTACGTGTTCTTTCACTTTTAGTAGTATATATATATATATATATATATATATATATATATATATATATGTGTGTGTGTTTTTCGCTGCTTTGTATCGAATATTTTGAAATATGCAATATATACGGGTACACACATTCACGCACATCAGCTCACACTTTACGCAAGAACTTGAACGTAGTACCACCGAGGTATACGTACGAGCATACAAAGGCCGACTGAAAAGTTTTCAGTCCAACCAAGTAGACTTCCATGTGCGTTGTGGTACAGTGGATATCGGCTCGGAACGAGAAATCGGGGAGCCGAGTTCGAATTCCAGTTGAATCCATTGTATTCACTTACTTGGGAAAGGTATTAATCCGTCTCTTCCTTCCAGTTATGGGTTAAATAGCAGGACAGACTGGGTTCTATAGCAACCAGTCTACCTCAGAAAGCAATGGCAACCTACTGCGGGATAATGTTCTGCCCAGTCAGTCATGTCTCTTTCGAGACTTGATCGCCCAAGCGTGTATCACGTATGGCACTTAATTGACTGACTGACTGTATGCATATTTTAAAAACTGTTGGTTCTTTTACAAATTGTGTTCCGCAAATAGGTAACACGATGATGCAGTTTTGCACAAATATTCACTCACATGCGCACACATCGCCCATACATACATGACGAACATTTAAGCGGAAGCCTATGCACTTAGATTAGTTTGCGCATGCATGTAAAGTGATTTTCAAAAAGTAGATGAAATTATCATCTAATAATTCATCCACTGATGCGGTGCATAAAAATGCAGAAATTTCCCTGACAATGGTCCATGGGCAATGGCATTCTCGAACTCATTCACAGATTTGCTATGCGCGACAATATAATCCACTGGGCTCTTTTGTAAGCCAACTATAATAATAATAATAATAATAATAATAATAATAATAATAAAGCAAATAGTAACAAATCTTTCAATAATTGATAAGTTATATTTGATAAGTGATTATAATTTATAATTGATAATAGGTGACTATAATTGATTCGTTATCATTATAAATAATAATAAAGATTCTTTCTTTTTTTTAATAACAATTTTCTGAAAAAATAAAACAGAATAACAATAACAATAATAATGTAAAATAGTCCATTAAGCTCTTTTTTTCAGCCGGCTATAATACTAATACTAATAATAATAATAATGATAAAGATAAAGATGATGATGATGATGATGATGATGGTGGTGGGGGTGATGGTGATGATGATGGGACATGTTCAAATCCTTGGAAAACTTTAACAATTGGTGGGAGGAGACTGGAGGAAAAGCACAAGAGAAATGCCAAATATACAACCTGTATTGGAATGGAAGATATTTACAATGAAAAAGATCGGCAAATATCCGAGTGGAATCTAAAAAAAATATAGCAAGGTTCGGGAGTAGGGTTGGAGAAAAGAAGTCTAAGAAAAAAAAAGTGCAAGAGATGAATGTGGTTATTGGCTGTATTGGAAGAATATTGAGTAAGAAACAGGAAGAAAATGGTAAGGTGGATGAAATCATAAAGAAGTCTTTTACTTATAAGAACCTAAGACGTTAACGGAAATTAACTGGCTCCTGAAATAATTCGTCAGATTTTAAGATAGAAAAGGCTAAGTAGAAAATAGCTGAGTGAAATGAAAAGCGTGTGTATACACATGTATACACGAGGAAGTGTCCATATTTGTTATTATTAGTGAGTTAATTTGAAAATATATGTATAAGTAAGTAGGCATCAGCCTGTAGGTGTAAACTTTGTGTACCTGTGTGCATGTCTCTAAGACGAGATAAGAAATAGAAAAATTATCTTTTGTTGACGCACGTGAGTATTTGTACGTATTGAAGTATTTAGTGGAGATCGTCTGCGTATGTATTCATATGATTTTGAATGTGTGCATGCGTGCATTTTTGAAGGAATGAAAATTGTACATACATACTGTAAATATGGGAATGGTGCTTAAACTTCTCGGCACAAACGAAAAGGTACCCACCTCTCACATATCAGCATGCACACTCACAAAATTCTGATGTATAGTCACTTGGTCAGATTTTGAAAAGTTGGCCGGGCCAAGAACTTTTAACCGCTTTCTCGTCTACGCAACAGTAAAAATGATGATAAACGTGAAGAACAAAAAAGAATTAACAAATAAAAATGTTGTCTTAATGCACAAGAAGCCAAATATAACGCCATCACCCCAGAAAATGCGCATCGATGGCTATTACTACTTGAGAAAGTACTGAACAAGGCTTATAAATATATATATATATTATATCTTCATTCAAGCATGTTTCGTTGAATATTCTGGACATATGTCTATTAATTTTATTGTGATGCTCCAATTCTCTCATCGACTTAGTGTTGCTATTAAATTCTTTAAACAGACTAAAATATTTGTGAAAAGGCAAATCATACTCGCAAAATGCAACTTAGAAACTCTCAATTAAAAAAGCACAATATCCACAACAGAATAAAACTCTTAACCACTCCTGAAGAGTTTAAAGAAATCTTACATAGACTTGCAGAAATTGGTTAATAAACCTACAATTCAACACCGTCTGAATATTAAAAAAATTAATACACTAAACAAAAGATTTTATTAATCTCCCAAAAAATAAAGATAAAAAACTACGGCACATTCCTTAATGAATTTAACATTAAGGAGTCGATTATAAAACCGGAGAGGATCACAATAAGAATAAATAGACATAATATGTCCAAATTATTCAACGAAACATACTTGAATAAAGATATGCTGCCTAAATATAGATATTTCAAATTACATGATCCAGCAGCTCATCGTGAAATCTATATATATAAAAGGTAATCTGTGAGTCTGTGTGTGACTGTTCCCTATACACGCCTACATTTTTTTTAGCTATACCATTCAAACTTTATAGGGACACATATCTACAGGGAAGCCAGGTCGACATATACTTTTTCAGTTTAAGTTCAGCAATTTTCCCTTTCGCACTTTTTGGCCAAGGAAGAACTAAGATGGTTGCTGAATTACGTCACAGAAATCAAATCACATGTGTCAAACGCTATTAAAATATTTTTTATTAAAAAAAAATAAAAAAAAAAAAATAAAAAAAGAGCCTTTATATTTAATTTTTATTCTGACGTTTTAAAAAATTCATTTGGTTCAACAACAAAAAAAAAAAAATGTGAATATTTTCCCTGTAATTTCGAAACAAAAGAAATATTTAAAAAAAGTTTTCTTTTAAACAAAAACAAAATATGTAAAAAAAAGTGCCAATGGTTAATTTAATTATTTAAGTCTTTTTTTTTTCAGATTTAATATTTCATACTTCAGAAAATAAAATTAAAAAAAATAAATAAAGCTTTTCTTTCGCTGAATTTTTCATGCAGGAATTTAACTGTCTGTATCAATAATTATTAATTCGTGTGTCATTAATGTAACGTTTTCCTCTAAAATTAAATGTCTACATTTTTAAATATTCGTCGAAAATTTCTGAACTGAGAGCGTAATAGTTTTTATATTTCTAATTTCAGTAAAACAAAATAAATAATTTTTTATTTTTATGTTAAATTCATTTAGCCAACAAAAATTGAAATATTTTACCCCTTAATTTTGAAACAAAAACAAAGTCAATGTTGTTTACAATGTCACACAAAACATCAAATCACGTTTACGCAAAACAAAATAAAATAAATTTTTTAATGGAATTTTTGAACAATTTTTAAACAAAAATTTTTATAGAATTATTTTTTTTATATAACCGAGTCCTACTACTGAAATGTTCTGAGTTGCACGGGCAACGCCGGACTATGATGCGATATATATATATAAACAATTTTAAGTTTCAAATAGACACCTCTACATTTTTTTGACAAAGTGCTACTGGCAACTGAATTGGTCAAGCATTTCTCCTCGTAGGGCATTCTTTCTGAAAAGCAATATGACTTTCGTTTCTCTAGGGCAACTGCTGACGTTTTAACGATTATTACTGAAAGCGTTTATCAAACTTTAGATAAGAATGGTGAAGCTCGGGTCGTTCCTTTTGACATCTCGAAAGCATTTGAGAGGGTTTAGCATACTGGTCTTCTTCAAAAGTTGAAAGGTTATTTTATTTCTGGGTGAATTTTTGAATTCAGTCTTTCTTAACAAATCGCGAAATGAGAGTTGGCCTGAACGACCACTCTTCTAGATCTTCTATACCATTCTGCAGTAATCTCTCAATAGTAACTTTATTGCCTTGCTTGGGGTGAAATGATAAAAAACTCTATTAATTAAAGTGGAAACCACAAACACTACTGACATTTTAAAATTAAATTTCTCCATGTCTCAAGTACTAAAATTAGATATTTTCTTTATTCCCAAAATAAGGGTAGTTAGTATCCTTATTGTGTTGTTTTGTTTAGCATTAGAAACAAATAATAATTGAACAGTTTCTTCACTAATCTTTTATTTCTTGTGTCTTTGGAACATTATTAACCACAAATACGAGTTTATACGAGCATTATAACAGTGATAAAGAGGACTCGAAACTCATATTTAGAAAAATAATAATAATTCTGACGTTCTAACGATTTTTGAATTCACGTCAACCAAGTATTTGAGAAACACGCAACATGGAAGATTAAAAAATCGTGGTAAAACTATTACTGGAACAACAGCAGCATCACCACTAACAATAACAGTTATTGAAACAGCAACGAACACTACAAATAATAAGTAATGTTTCAGAAATCAAATGGAATTATTACTACAGTTTTATTATCACCTATGCGGTCGCAAAGTCTAATGGGGAATTTTTATATAGCCTCGAAGAAAGTGTTTTGTCGCATTACAAAATGTATGAAACAATTTGTAAGCAGATGAAAAAAGGTACGTTTACTTTTAAGGAAAATGTATCCATCAGAGCACGAAAAACCAGAAAATATTACGCTTGATGAAACTGTTAATTTTGTTTAAACGTTTCAGTGAAAGAAGCTCTTTATTCCATACACATAGGCAATGCTTAAATCTCACAAAAAGATGCGGGAAATGTTACTTATACTGGTATTGTCAATTGCGAATGCGAAAAAATTAAAACTGAATGAACTATCATTACATATGTTTAATTTTAGTCTAAAGAGTAAAGACGCAGATATTCGTTTGCACACTGTAATAAAACTTACAGAAAACCCAAAATTAACCTTACAGACAGTGGCAGAAGAATGTCGAAGAATTCTAAATGTAAGACATGATATTGCAAAAATTGAAGAAAAGGATATTGTACAAATGCGACCAAAAGGCAAAAAAAGTAAAGTAGAAAAGAATGACTTCGTTGAACTCGTGTTATGGTTGAGAACTTCGTTTTAAGTCAGATGGCTCATTCAAAAAGAAAAAAAAGTGTTTTTAATCTAGAAAACTGGATAATAGACAAAGTCATTACAAATAAAATTAAATAAAAATGTAAGGCATCTTAATACAGTAAAAATTGTATTGACATCTCAAAATCAGCGACATTACTATAATTAATGAAAAACTTAGAAAAATATTAGTGAACCTAAATCAATGAAAATTAAAGTATTGCAAAACATTTGAGATTAAATTGCATGTACGTCCCGTGTACTAGTAAAACTTTAAACAATAAGGCATTCATATTAAAAAGTAATCAGTTAAACTTATTGGGCACGGACTAGATGGAATTGTTCCATTTGTAAAGTTTGACCGTTAATTTGTCCTGTAAGAAAATGAATTTCTATTTCTCTAAAACAAGTATGGCGACTGAAAGCCTTTTTTTTAAGTTAAAAAAGAATTTACTTACAGTTTTCTCTGAAGGTCTTGGAAAATGTACGAAGTCGAAGATAATTTTTCAATTAAAAGAAAATGTAGTTTCTGTTTTTAAACCTAAACGTAGTATTTTTTTTTTGTTTGCAATTGTGGAATCCATTAACAAAGAACTGGACAGTTTAGAAACTCTTGGAGTTATTTCGCTCACAAATTATTCTGAGTGTGCATCTCCAACAGTGTATGTAAAAAAATATGGATATGCGCAGATTTTTCTATAGGGTTAAATAAGTGTCACACACGTCCTTTGGCATCCCCAGAAAAAAATGTTCTTAATTAAATGGTGGATGATTTTTATTCAAAAATTGACCTGTCAGAGTCATACTTACAGATTGAAGAAGATGAAACATGTAGAAGAATTTTAACAACACACACACAAAGGTTTAAATAATTTTAATTGGCTACCGCCCGAGGTCAAGTAATGGATACGAAGCTAGTTGGCTTAGATTTTTCCGTTGCATATTTTAACGACATACTCATAAATAACTAAACTAGACGGCAACATTCGGAACACATCACAAGCATTCCAGGGAATAAAGGATCATAGGTTCAACCTCAGCCTGTTTGTAGGTGCAATATAAAATACATGGAACAAAATACCAGACCCAATAAGGACGAGTTCTATTAAAAATATGTCTGCTCTGACCAACGTTGCTACTTTACAATCATTGGCTATTTCAACCTTTCTGAGACAAACGTGTATAAATTGAGAGTGCCTTTAATTAAGTTATTAAATAAATAAATAAAGGTACGGTGTGGAATTGGTTCGATGAATTTCAAAACTATTTTGGAAGACATAAAAAAAAGATCAACATCTGAATTATTGTTAACGCGTTTCAATTGTGATTTCAAAGTAATAGCAGTATCAAATGCCAGAGATTATGGCATTGGAGCAGTTATTTTTCATAAATTCAAGGGTGGTAAAATAAATGCAATTGCCAATGCATCTAGAAAGCTTAAACCAGCTGAAAAAATTATAGTCAAATCGTAAAAGAAGCGCTAGTTATTATTTTTACAGTGAAAAAAAATCATAAAATGATCCACAGTAGGAAATTTATTCTGCAAACTTATCATCGAACATTATTGACTATTTTGGTTCTAAAAAGATATTCCGACACATACTGCCAACAGGTTGCAATGTTGGGAACGGTTTTACTAAATTATGATTTTAAGATGGAGTATTTTCGCATAAAAAATTTGAACATGCAGATGGTTTGTCCAGATTAGTCTCAAAATTTAAAGAAACCTTTAAGGAGACAGCGATTGCTTCATAATGTCTGACGGTTAAATAAAATGTTTTGTACAACGTAACTACCCGTGATTTTGGACGAAATTAAAATACAACCCAAGAAAAGTAAATACAGTTTAAAAATAAGGAATAGCGTAAAATGGAGATGGAAAGAAAGAAAAAATAAATCAGGTGTTCCTGAAAATACGTCTTTTTTTAAATCCGTGTTGAAGTACTTACCTACGTTGAAAGAGTAGTAATTCAGGCTTCCTGGCAAAAAAAAAAAAAAAAAAAAAAAAAAAAAAAAAAAAATCATAAAAAAATAAAAAAAAAATAAAAAGAATTTTAAAAGCTGTTTCCTGCTGGATATTCTGGAATGCTAAGAATAAAATATCTTTTGAGAAGTTACGTCTATTGGCTTAAAATAGATCAGGATATTCAGAATTTGGTTAAATCATGTAGAAGTTCTAAATGAAGAGTGACATATGTTCACATAAATAAGGCAGAAATGTAAAAATGTGAACAAGGTGAAAAATTACCGAATGATGAAGACTGAAATATAGATCGACTAAAAAGCAATGACCAAAACAACAAAGCCAATGACAGTCGTCCAAATAATATATGGAACACAGTGACATACTCTGGGGAAACATGCAGAAATTTAAAAAAGCAAAATAACAAAACAAGCTATTTATGAAAACAAAGGAGATCTTATACACAACAATTTATCAAACGCATTAGTTATACATTGAAATAGATTAAATCATAACTTTTGTCTAAAAATGTCACACTTATTAAAAGATAAAGTAACTTATTAGGCAGAATATTGTTGAGAGTGCCACTATAGAATTTTATAAGAATATAAATCTGCACTCTGGATTTTTTCTTAATATCTCCATTTCTGAAATAATTACTCCTTTCCCAAGTTTACATACATGACTATGGAAATGTTAAAAAATGAAAAAAAAACAAAAACAAAAAAACAAAAACAAAAACAAAAAAAACAAACAAAACGGTTACATGAAATTATTTTGAATTCTTAGCATTCTGATGCCTTCCTTTAAAAAAAAAATGGACAGTGAATCTCGGAAACGCTATTAAAAATAGTCACCCATTTTGAAAATAGCGAAGCGTGAAACAGAGCTGTAGATTGGTAAATAAAACAAAAATTATATATGTACATACACTTACAACAGTATATTTTTATATACTTACATCATATCTATCTATCTATCTATCTATCTATCTATCTATCTATCTATCTATCTATCTATCTATCTACTTCCATCAGCTTAAAAAAAACAAAGCGAAAAAAGACAAAAACAAACAAACAAACAATATTTCATAAGAAATCTTTTTAAGGAATAAGTAGTTTGAGAACTACTTATTAATCAAAATGGCCTCTTATTAAGTATCATTTTCCAGGGACAATATATTTAATACCAAAGTTAGAAGTTGACATCTTATATATTCAACCCGTTGAAAACAGATCGATGGGTTTTTTTTTATTTTCCATGAGATATTTATTGATCTATTAAGAAAGCAAAAAAGAGGCTACATTATTATAAAACGTTATCTTCTTCGTTTAGTCTCCATCATTGTATCTACTTTTATTTTATTTTCTGTTCGCAAGCTGTGATTGATCTATACGCGTACAATAACGTCACCTTTCCATATGTTTTCAATATTTAGCGGGTATTTTAGGATTTTAACAAGATTTCTTGAATGCGTTATGAATATAACACGCTCACTCGCAGATTTTTAACAAAATTTTAAAATAACAAAAATTATGGATTGTATTAAAATAAGCGCGTTATTAAAATTCCTTTTAAAACGAAACGGATAAAGAAATTCGTAAAATGATAAAGTACACCCAAAACCACACGGTGAAAATGATTTCATCGTTAAGAAAGCTCTCAAGGGAGTTAATCAATATATATTGATTCCCCAATTGACACTTGAACTTGATATATTTAAAAAGAAATAAAAAATATTGATTATTCGCATGGATATAATTTTATTCCCATTTCATTTATTTACTTAAACGAAAAATGTTTTTTTTTATTTTATATATATTCACTTATGACTTTAGCAAACTTATTTATGAAAGGTTTTGAGGAGATCTTCACTTTCTTGATGTGCAACTTCTTCATTAAAGATCCCCGTTGAAGTATGAGCACAGAACAACACAAGGCAATATCGTTCCGTCATTATCATTGCTGTCGTTATCATGACAATTATTGCTAACGTCGCTGTTGTGTTGTGATATCGTTCGTCATTTACATTTGCTCACCCCGAAAAAAAAAAAAAAAGTAAATAAATAAATTAAAAAAAATAAAACAACCCCCCCCAAAAAAGCAAAAAAAACAAAACAAAACAAAACAAAACAAAACCAAACAAGACAAAAGGCAAGCAAAACAACCAAAGGGTAGTTATTAAAATTCGAAGATAAACCCCGGAATGCTTTTTCTGAAAAGATTATTGCATACACATATATACACTTCTTTCTTCTTCTATCGGCCGTGTCCCTTCAGGGCGTAGGCGATCATGACCCTCCGAATCCCCTTATCCCTTGTAGATCTTAACACTTTTTATCTTGGTATTTCTCCCAGACCCTGCTCGGCCATCCATTTGCTCAAGTTCATCAAGTATGTCACGCGTTGCTTTCCCCTGTCTCTCTTTCCCTCTATCCGTCCTGTGAGTATTAGATTCTCCAAGCCCTCCTTCCTCATTACGTCCCCCAGAAACTTTAGCTGTATCTTCCTGATGTTAAACATAGACTATTCTTACTAGCTTTGGTTGCCAGCCAATCTAGGAGAATGATAACTCTGAATTAAAAATTGTCGGAAACTACACTATCATGCTATGATAATTAACATATATTAAAAAATCTAAGATCGTGTACGTACTGGAATGTACAGGTTATTATTATGCTAAGAAATAAAGCATTTACTATTTGTTGATGATCAGCTTTTATATTGTCGATACTTCAGAGGCTTATTCAAGTTTCTTTCCCCGTAATATAATTTTGAACATCGTGTGTAAATACGATTAAATGAGAAAGAGACCTTAAACATTATTATTCAAAATGTTAACCTATTCTATGTTCGTACAAAAGATTGGATTAAAAATCTTAATTTTTAACCCAGGTCAGAGCGCCTTTCAATATACAGTGAGTCAAGTGTTGTAAGATCCGACAGGTGAAAATTATCTATACTATTTATTATCTATCATTATTTACCGGATGCTTCATAACACCCATCCCAAATAGTAGCTCTTAATTTGCGCATGAGAGCACTCATTATCTTCACAGTTGGTTGACGATGTGAGAAGAAAGAGGCTTTGGAAAATCACTTTTCTTTTGTTATAAAAATGATGCTAGAAAAGAGTTACTGAACATCCAAAATTCGCAAAATTTATGGTTTCTCGGCCATCGTACAGTTTCTTATAAGCACTTCATACATTTGCACCATATATCACTGCGATTTTGAAGTGAATAATTTTTATTTTCTTTTATTCTGGATTTCGCCTATTAATTAAGTTTATACATAAGACTCTTTCCTCGGGCAAAAAAAACAAAAAAACAAAAAAAAACAAAAACAACAAAAAACAAAACAAAACAAAAACAAAAAACAAAAAAAAACAAAACAAAAAAAAACAAACAAATCAAAAACCAAAAAAGCAAACAAACAAACAAAAACAAAAAACAACAACAACAACAAAAAAACAACATCTAAAACAAACAAAAACAAAAAACAAAACAAAGCAACAAAAACAACAAAATGCAAAATAAATAAATGAATGAATAAATAAATAGTATTTTGAGGTGAAGAAGCTAGGTGTTTTTTATCATATGGACCAATTCATAAGTCTACGGCTATATCGTGTTGAATGCACCGGTTCCCGTCCAATCACCGAAGTTAAGCAACATCAAGCCTGGTCAGTACTTAAATGGGTGACCATTTAGGAATACCACGTGCTGTAAACGTAAGGACCAAGAATGGTCCACCGGTCCTCCAGGTTTGGGGGTTGGGTGCAGGGCTAACAACTCTGACCCGTAAAAAACAGTCTCTTACAGAAACAGCACCAAAAGTTGCTGCCCTATGCACCATTGGGTGTGATGGATAAATGATGATGACCAATTCATAAGATGAGTTTTAATTATTAAAAAAATAAATAACTCTGGGAGATGACCAATACACTAAGCCTGAAATTTGGTGTATTTGCCAACCGAATTTATTGATACTTGGTAATAGTGAAATAATAAATGTGAAATGTGACATAAAATTCCGAAATCGCATTTGAAGAGCAAAAGATAAACAAATTACTTTATCCATTTACCGTTAAAATAGTTAAATTTAGCCGCTACTTTTACTCAAATAGTTTCTTTTCTTGCACTTTCCGCCTATGGAACTTCCTTCCGTTTACTTGCTTTTGAGATATCGGCTCGGAACGAGAAACCGGGGAGCCGAGTTCGAATTCCCGTTGAATCCATTGTATTCACTTACGCGCAAATACCCTTGGGAAAGGTATTAATCCGTCTCTTCCTTCCAGTTATGGGTTAAATAACAGGACAGACTGGGTTCTATAGCCTTGGTCGGCCACCAGTCTACCGCAGAAAGCAATGGCAACCTACTGTGGGATAATCTTCTACCCAGTCAGTCATGTCTCTTTTGAGACATGATCGCCCAAGCGTGTATCACGTATGGCACTTAACTGACAATTTCCAAAAAATTAAATACAACGTCAATTGCCATATATCTTCTTGAATCACATTTATCTTTTACCCACTGTACCCAGTCTTTTCTCTCACTGTAGCCCCTGTACACTAGTGGCAGTCCTGTCTTGCTTGGGGTGAAATGATTAAATAAATAATAATAATAATAATAATAAAAAACAAACTCGAAACAGGAAAATTTCGTTGGAAGCAAAGGAAAGCGTGATCAACTGCTATGTAATATCAATCCTCTATGGCAGCGAACGATGGACAATTTTCTTATTGATGAAGAAGAAATTTGAGGCAACTGAGATGTAGTTCTAAAGAGAATTGCTGAGAATACCATGGATAGAACATGAGAGCCAAGAGGAAGTTTTAAGGATAATGGGAATAAAAACAACACTTGTACTTTGAATCAGTAAAACAATTGATATGTCTGGAATATATAATAAAGAAAGAGAGCTTGGAGAATTTGAATTTGACTCCCACACGTCATACTGAAGGCAAGAGAGACAAAAGAAAACACCAAGTAAATCACTTGTGTGAACGGATGGCAGAAAAAGACTGGGATGAGATACTAAAGGAAAATCTTTGTTTAGATCTACAAATGAGAGGAAGTTCAGAAGAGCTATTATCGTTCACGTCTTGAAGGGGCACAGCACATGTTGTATCCTTATAAGAAGAAAAATATTCCCAGGGGGTAAAGTAACAGATTTACTGAAGCTGTCGAAATTTTTTAGCGTCAAGATGTATCTTTAGCCAAAAAAGAAAGGTTATCGTGAATATATATGTATATATATCCCATTCGTTTAGTAACGCTTGGGTAAATTTCTAACTAATAAATCTGTTAATTTTCTTTTATTAATTTCTCCTTCTAGCAAGGCGATAATGCCACTAAGACGCAAGGGCTTACTGTGAGTGAAAGAGAATAAGAAAACTTTTTGCAATGAATATCTCTTATGAATTAATTGTAAATCATTTTTTAAAATGATTATCTATTATGTCTAAGGTTCTTTTCATACTAATGTTCACCCAGTACAAGGTCCAAGAGACACTAAAGGTAGTTGGTTACTGTGTGGTCTTGCATGAGCGTAAGAAAAGGTAAGAAATGCAGGTATGTAGAAAAGAAACGGTTAATCCAAGACTTGAAGAGGTCAAGATTGTTGTGACCAGGGAAGCATTCTGCCAGGAGTCTTTTTCCCAAAGCAGCTGTCCGAGTGGAACTTACTACTTACTAATGGAATACGAAAGAAATGAAGATGATTCATGCTTGTGTTCATGGCATGGCGGATTTCAAAGGTCAGGGGTGGTAGGACCAAAGAATGTCGGTCGTCAAAACACTTGCCATGGAAATAGGGATAGAGTAGCGACAGGCTTGCGACGTTTCGTCCGCGAGAAATGAGTCGTAGAGTGGAAATAATAATTTATCAAACACAAGGACACAGTGTTACTTTTGGGCTCTATCAAGAATGGGCAGATCCATCTTCGGCCTGGTTTGGTTTTTGTAAAAGTAAAACATAGTGGGAGGAGTCGGATACTCACTGGAGCGGTAGAGGGAACCGACCATTATTTCATTATCTTTAGCGATGGATCGTATTACTTGAGGTCTGTGTGTGTGTGTGTGTGTGTGTGTGTGTGTGTGTGTGTGTGTGTGAGAGAGAGAGAGAGAGAGAGAGAGAGAGAGACAGACAGACAGACAGACAGACAGACAGACAGACAGAGAGGGGGAGAGAGAAGGGAAGGGTTTGTTACGTTTCCTCTGTGGTTGTAGGGTGATTGCACTTAGAATCAGTAAAACAATTGATATCACCCATAAAGCTGCCTAGACACTTTTGAACCCTATCAAGTAAGAAATAGGAAACACTAATCCAGATATGGCTGCAATACTCCATTTTCGGTCTAACTAATTTCTTGTAAATAAATAGTATAACGGGGGTGGAGGAGAGGTCAGATATTTACTGCAGAGGTACCATAAAGTGACCATTGTCTCAGCATTTTTAGTAATAAAAGTAATGCTTTCACTAATTCTCACCCAAAGACAAACCTGTATTTCTTGTTGACCAATAAAAGCTAATTTTATACAAAAAGTTGTATAATTCAGTGCTTATTCGATTCAACAAATTCATTTCATAACCGCTGGAATTTCTAGTTTGTTAATTTAAGACGACTAACTGGCGGATTTGCGTTGTGATGCAGTGGATAACTACTCGGAACGACATATTGAGGAGCCGAGTTCGAATTCCAGTGAATTCCTTGCATTCACTAACGCACAAATACCCTTAGGAAAAGTATTAATCCGTCTCTTCCTTCCAGTTATGGGTTAAATAACAAGACAGATTGGGTTCTATAGCCTTGGTTGGCAACCAGTCTACCGCAGAAAGCAATGGCAACCTACTGCGGGATAATCTTCTCTCCAGTCAGTTATGTCTCTTTCGAGACATGATCTCACAAGCGTGTATCACGCATGGCACTTAACTGACTGAACGTAATAGTTGAAAGCATGATTAAGGCTTCTACTGGTCATAAAGTGGAGGATCAGTTTTATATTGTTATGAAGTAATAAACTGATCCCCCACTAAATACTACTTAATAATATAGTACATATCTTCCCCATCTAGCCATGAGTCAAATAACAGGACAGATTGGGTTCTATAGCCTTGGTTGGCAACCAGTCTACCGCATAAAGCAATGGCAACCTACTGCTGGATAATCTTCTCTCCAGTCAGTTATGTCTCTTTCGGGATATGATCTCACAAGCGTGTATCACGCATGGCACTTAACTGACTGACTGAACGTTAAATAGAAAGGCTGTAGTCGTGATGTCAATGGGCTGCGATAAGAAATGTTTTGAATCTTGCTTACTGGATTCGCTTGCATTCAGCGCTAAAATGCCACCGTTCATTTTGACAGCCGCCGTAATACTGCTATGTCATTACATAATTATTAGAGTGACTGAAAATGTTAACGTCAGTGTTTAACAAATCCTACTCACGATATGATGGCATACACAAACAGCTTATGATAAATAAGTCATAATGAAAATAGAAACATATGTATGAAGTCCTTCGTTCCGTAAAGGTAAGCACCAAATGGACAACAGCTGTCCGATTCTGCGGAGGCCAATCTGATACTGGATTATAGTCGTCATATAATTAGAAATCTTAATTCAATTTAATATTTACTACAGCAAACATGATTACGGTCATATCCCGTTGGAACATTGGTTCTCGTTCGATCACCGAAGTTAAGCAACGCTTGAGGATGCCAGATGCTGTGGTGTGATGTATAACGGCTAGGAATGAGAAATCGGAGAGCCGATTTCGAAATCCAGTCGCGGTTATTACATTTATTTATGCGCAATTACCCCTCAGAAAAGCCTTATTCTATTTGTTTTTCTCTCGATCACCGAAATGAAGCGACATTGAGCTTGATCAGTACGTAAAAATGGTTGACCGCTCGTGAATACCAAGTGCTGTAAGCTTGGATGTGCGATCGGTATAACGACCCAGAATGAGAAATCAGAGGGCGGAGTTCAAATTTCAAAAGTCTG
>JBBBDQ010001194.1:0-92500 GCA_037127315.1 Ascarosepion bandense
AGATGTATATCGATGAGGTTAAGAACGAAGAGATTTAGAACGAAGAGATTTCGAACGAAGAGATTTAGAACGAAGAGTTTTAGAACAAATAGTTGTATATCGATGAGGTTAAGAATGAAGAAATTTAGAATGAAGAGATTTAGAACGAAGAGATTTAGAACAATGAGATTTAGAACAAATAGATGTATATCGATAAGGTTAAGAATGAAGAGATTTAGAACGAAGAGATTTAGAACGAAGAGATTTAGAACGATGAGCTTTAGCATGAAGAGATTTAGAAAAAATAGATGTATATCGATGAGGTTAAGAATGAAGATATTTAGAAGGAAGCGATTTAGAACGAAAAGATGTAGAAAGACGAGATTTAGAACAATGAGATTAGAACAAATAGATGTATATTGATGAGGTTAAGAATGAAGTGATTTAGAACGAAGTGATTTAGAACGAAGAGATTTAGAACAATGAGATTTAGAATAAATAGATGTATATCGATGAGCTTAAGAATGAAGAGATTTAGAACGAAGAGATTTAGAACGAAGAGATTTAGAACGATGAGATTTAGCACGAAGAGATTTAGAACAAATAGATGAATATCGATGAGGGTAAGAATGAAGAGATTTAGAATGAAGCGATATAGAACGAAGAGATTTAGAACGAAGAGTTTTAGAACGAAGAGATTTAGAACAATGAGATTTAGAACCAATAGATGTATATCGATGAGGTTAAGAATGAAGAGATTTAGAACGAAGAAATTTAGAACAAGGAGATTTAGAACGAAGAGATTTAGAACGATGAGTTTTAGCACGAAGAGATTTAGAACAATTAGATGTATATCGATGAGGTTAACAATGATGAGATTTAGAATGAACAGATTTAGAATGAAGAGATTTAGAATGAAGAGATTTAGAATAATGAGAGTTAGAACAAATAGATGTATATCGATGAGGTTAAGAACGAAGAGATTTAGAACGAAGAGATTTAGAACGAAGAGATTTAGAACGATGAGATTTAGAACAATGAGATGTATATCGATGATGTTAAGAATGAAGAGATTTAGAACAAAGAGATTTAGAACAATGAGATTTAAAACAAATAGATGTATATCGATGAGGTTAAGAATGAAGAGATTTAGAACGAAGTGATTTAGAACGAAGAGATTTAGAACGATGAGATTTAGCACGAAGTGATTTAGAACAAATAGATGTATATCGATGATGTTAAGAACGAAGAGATTTAGAACGAAGAGATTGAGAATGAAGCGATTTAGAACGAAGAGATTTAGAACAATGAGATTTAGAACAAATAGATGTATATCGATGAGGTTAAGAACGAAGAGATTTAGAACGAAGAGTTTTCGAACGAAGAGATTTAGAACGAAGAGTTTTAGAACAAATAGTTGTATATAGATGAGGTTAAGAATGAAGAAATTTAGAATGAAGAGATTTAGAACGAAGAGATTTAGAACCATGAGATTTAGAACAAATATATGTATATCGATGAGGTTAAGAATGAAGAGATTTAGAACGAAGAGATTTAGAACGAAGAGATTTAGAACGATGAGCTTTAGCATGAAGAGATTTAGAAAAAATAGATGTATATCGATGAGGTTAAGAATGAAGATATTGAGAAGGAAGCGATTTAGAACGAAAAGATTTAGAATGACGAGATTTAGAACAATGAGATTAGAACAAATAGATGTATATTGATGAGGTTAAGAATGAAGTGATTTAGAACGAAGTGATTTAGAATGAAGAGATTTAGAACAATGAGATTTAGAATAAATAGATGTATATCGATGAGGTTAAGAATGAAGAGATTTAGAACGAAGAGATTTAGAACGAAGAGATTTAGAACGATGAGATTTAGCACGAAGAGATTTAGAACAAATAGATGAATATCGATAAGGGTAAGAATGAAGAGATTTAGAATGAAGCGATATAGAACGAAGAGATTTAGAACGAAGAGTTTTAGAACGAAGAGATTTAGAACAATGAGATTTAGAACCAATAGGTGTATATCGATGAGGTTAAGAATGAAGAGATTTAGAACGAAGAGACTTAGAACGAAGAGATTTAGAACGAAGAGGTTTAGAACAAATAGATGTATATCGATGAGGTTAAGAATGAAGAGATTTAGAACAAAGAGATTTAGAACGAAGAGATTTAGAACAAAATCATTTAGAATAAATAGATGTATATCGATGAGGTTAAGAATGAAGAGAATTAGAACGATGAGATTTAGAACGAAGAGATTTAGAATGAAGACATTTAGAACAATGAATTTGAAAACAAATAGATGTATATCGATGAGGTTAAGAACTAAGAGATTTAGAACGAAGAGATTTAGAACGATGAGATTTAGAACAATGAGGTTTAGAAAAACAGATGTATATCGATTAGGTTAAGAATGAAGAGATTTAGAACAAAGAGATTTAGAATGAAGAGATTTAGAATGAAGAGATTTAGAACAAAGAGATTTAGAACAATGAGATTTAGAACAAATAGATGTATATCGATTAGGTTAAGAATGAAGAGATTTAGAATGAAGAGATTTAGAATGAAGACATTTAGAACGAAGAGATTTAGAACCATTAGATGTATATCGATGATGTTAAGCATGAAGAGATTTAGAACAATGAGATTTAGAACAAATAGATGTATATCAATGAGGTTAAGAATGAAGAGATTTAGAACGAAAAGATTTAGAACAATGAGATTTAGAACAATGAGATTTAGAACAAATAGTTGTATATCGATGAGGTTAAGCATGAAGAGATTTAGAACGAAGAGATTTAGAACGAAGAGTTTTAGAACAAATAGTTGTATATCGATGAGGTTAAGTATGAAGAAATTTAGAATGAAGAGATTTAGAACGAAGAGATTTAGAACAATGAGATTTAGAACAAATAGATGTATATCGATGAGGTTAAGAATGAAGAGATTTAGAACGAAAAGATTTAGAACGAAGAGGTTTAGAACGATGAGCTTTAGCATGAAGAGATTTAGAAAAAATAGATGTATATTGATGAGGTTAAGAATGAAGTGATTTAGAACGAAGTGATTTAGAACGAAGAGATTTAGAACATTGAGATTTAGAATAAATAGATGTATATCGATGAGCTTAAGAATGAAGAGATTTAGAACGAAGAGATTTAGAACGAAGAGATTTAGAACGATGAGATTTAGCACGAAGAGATTTAGAACAAATAGATGAATATCGATGAGGGTAATGAATGAAGAGATTTAGAATGAAGCGATATAGAACGAAGAGATTTAGAACGAAGAGTTTTAGAACGAAGAGATTTAGAACAATGAGATTTAGAACCAATAGATGTATATCGATGAGGTTAAGAATGAAGAGATTTAGAACGAAGAAATTTAGAACGAGGAGATTTAGAACGAAGAGATTTAGAACGATGAGTTTTAGCACGAAGAGATTTAGAACAATTAGATGTATATCGATGAGGTTAACAATGAAGAGATTTAGAATGAACAGATTTAGAATGAAGAGATTTAGAATGAAGAGATTTAGAATAATGAGAGTTAGAACAAATAGATGTATATCGATGAGGTTAAGTACGAAGAGATTTAGAACGAAGAGATTTAGAACGAAGAGATTTAGAACGATGAGATTTAGAACAATGAGATGTATATCGATGATGTTAAGAATGAAGAGATTTAGAACAAAGAGATTTAGAACAATGAGATTTAAAACAATTAGATGTATATCGATGAGGTTAAGAATGAAGAGATTTAGAACGAAGTGATTTAGAACGAAGAGATTTAGAACGATGAGATTTAGCACGAAGTGATTTAGAACAAATAGATGTATATCGATGATGTTAAGAACGAAGAGATTTAGAACGAAGAGATTGAAGAATGAAGCGATTTAGAACGAAGAGCTTTAGAACAATGAGATTTAGAACAAATAGATGTATATCGATGAGGTTAAGAACGAAGAGATTTAGAACGAAGAGTTTTCGAACGAAGAGATTTAGAACGAAGAGTTTTAGAACAAATAGTTGTATATAGATGAGGTTAAGAATGAAGAAATTTAGAATGAAGAGATTTAGAACGAAGAGATTTAGAACCATGAGATTTAGAACAAATATATGTATATCGATGAGGTTAAGAATGAAGAGATTTAGAACGAAGAGATTTAGAACGAAGAGATTTAGAACGATGAGCTTTAGCATGAAGAGATTTAGAAAAAATAGATGTATATCGATGAGGTTAATAATGAAGATATTTAGAAGGAAGCGATTTAGAACGAAAAGATTTAGAATGACGAGATTTAGAACAATGAGATTAGAACAAATAGATGTATATTGATGAGGTTAAGAATGAAGTGATTTAGAACGAAGTGATTTACAATGAAGAGATTTAGAACAATGAGATTTAGAATAAATAGATGTATATCGATGAGGTTAAGAATGAAGACATTTAGAACGAAGAGATTTAGAACGAAGAGATTTAGAACGATGAGATTTAGCACGAAGAGATTTAGAACAAATAGATGAATATCGATAAGGGTAAGAATGAAGAGATTTAGAATGAAGCGATATAGAACGAAGAGATTTAGAACGAAGAGTTTTAGAACCAAGAGATTTTGAACAATGAGATTTAGAACCAATAGATGTATATCGATGAGGTTAAGAATGAAGAGATTTAGAACGAAGAGACTTAGAACGAAGAGATTTAGAACGAAGAGATTTAGAACAAATAGATGTATATCGATGAGGTTAAGAATGAAGAGATTTAGAACAAAGAGATTTAGAACGAAGAGATTTAGAACAAATAGATGAATATCGATAAGGGTAAGAATGAAGAGATTTAGAATGAAGCGATATAGAACGAAGAGATTTAGAACGAAGAGTTTTAGAACGAAGAGATTTAGAACAATGAGATTTAGAACCAATAGATGTATATCGATGAGGTTAAGAATGAAGAGATTTAGAACGAAGAGACTTAGAACGAAGAGATTTAGAACGAAGAGGTTTAGAACAAATAGATGTATATCGATGAGGTTAAGAATGAAGAGATTTAGAACAAAGAGATTTAGAACGAAGAGATTTAGAACAAAATCATTTAGAATAAATAGATGTATATCGATGAGGTTAAGAATGAAGAGAATTAGAACGATGAGATTTAGAACGAAGAGATTTAGAATGAAGACATTTAGAACAATGAATTTGAAAACAAATAGATGTATATCGATGAGGTTAAGAACTAAGAGATTTAGAACGAAGAGATTTAGAACGATGAGATTTAGAACAATGAGGTTTAGAAGAAACAGATGTATATCGATTAGGTTAAGAATGAAGAGATTTAGAACGAAGAGATTTAGAATGAAGAGATTTAGAATGAAGAGATTTAGAACAAAGAGATTTAGAACAATGAGATTTAGAACAAATAGATGTATATCGATTAGGTTAAGAATGAAGAGATTTAGAATGAAGAGATTTAGAATGAAGACATTTAGAACGAAGAGATTTAGAACCATTAGATGTATATCGATGATGTTAAGCATGAAGAGATTTAGAACAATGAGATTTAGAACAAATAGATGTATATCAATGAGGTTAAGAATGAAGAGATTTAGAACGAAAAGATTTAGAACAATGAGATTTAGAACAATGAGATTTAGAACAAATAGTTGTATATCGATGAGGTTAAGAATGAAGAGATTTAGAACGAAGAGATTTAGAACGACGAGATTTAGAACGAAGAGATTTAGAACGATGAGATTTAGCATGAAGAGATTTAGAAAAATAGATGTATATCGATGAGGTTAAGTATGAAGAGATTTAGAATGAAGCGATTTAGAAAGAAGATATTTAGAACGAAGAGATTTATAACAATGACATTAGAACAAATAGATGTATATTGATGAGGTTAAGAATGAAGAGATTTAGAACGAAGAGATTTAGTATGAAGAGATTTAGAACAATGAGATTTAGAACAAATAGATGTATATCGATGAGGTTAAGAATGAAGAGATTTAGAATGAAGAGATTTAGAATGAAGAGGTTTAGAATGAACAGATTTAGAACAACGAGATTTAGAACAAATAGATTCATATTGATGAGGTTAAGAATGAAGAGATTTAGAACGAAGAAATTTAGAACGAGGAGATTTAGAACGAAGAGAATTAGAACGATGAGATTTAGCACGAAGAGATTTAGAACAAATAGATGTATATCGATGAGGTTAACAATGAAGAGATTTAGAAGGAACAAATTTAGAATGAAGAGATTTAGAATGAAGAGATTCAGAACAATGAGAGTTAGAACAAATAGATGTATATCGATGAGGTTAAGAATGAAGAGATTTAGAATGAAGCGATTTAGAACGAAGAGATTTAGAACAACGAGATTTAGAACAAATAGATGCATATTGATGAGGTTAAGAATGAAGAGATTTAGAACGAAGAGATTTAGTATGAAGAGATTTAGAACAATGAGATTTAGAACAAATAGATGTATATCGATGAGGTTAAGAATGAAGAGATTTAGAATGAAGAGATTTAGAATGAAGAGGTTTAGAACGAAGAGATTTAGAACAACGAGATTTAGAACAAATAGATGCATATTGATGAGGTTAAGAATGAAGAGATTTAGAACGAAGAAATTTAGAACGAGGAGATTTAGAACGAAGAGAATTAGAACGATGAGATTTAGCACGAAGAGATTTAGAACAAATAGATGTATATCGATGAGGTTAACAATGAAGAGATTTAGAAGGAACAAATTTAGAATGAATAGATTTAGAATGAAGAGATTCAGAACAATGAGAGTTAGAACAAATAGATGTATATCGATGAGGTTAAGAATGAAGAGATTTAGAATGAAGCGATTTAGAACGAAGAGATTTAGAACAACGAGATTTAGAACAAATAGATGCATATTGATGAGGTTAAGAATGAAGAGATTTAGAACGAAGAAATTTAGAACGAGGAGATTTAGAACGAAGAGAATTAGAACGATGAGATTTAGCACGAAGAGACTTAGAACAAATAGATGTATATCGATGAGGTTAACAATGAAGAGATTTAGAATGAACAGATTTAGAATAAAGAGATTTAGAATGAAGAGATTTAGAATAATGAGAGTTAGAACAAATAGATGTATATCGATGAGGTTAAGAACGAAGAGATTTAGAACGAAGAGATTTAGAACGAAGAGATTTAGAACGATGAGATTTAGAACAATGAGATGTATATCGATGATGTTAAGAATGAAGAGATTTAGAACAAATAGATTTAGAACGAAGAGACTTAGAACAATGAGATTTAGAACAAATAGATGTATATCGATGATGTTAAGAATGAAGAGATTTAGAACAAAGAGATTTAGAACAATGAGATTTAAAACAAATAGATGTATATCGATGAGGTTAAGAATGAAGAGATTTAGAACGAAGAGATTTAGAACGAAGACATTCATAACGAAGAGATTTAGAACCATTAGATTTATATCGATGATGTTAAGAATGAAGAGATTTAGAACAAAAGATTTAGAACGAAGAGATTTAGAACAATGAGATTTAGAACAAATAGATGTATATCGATGAGGTTAAGAATGAAGAGATTTAGAACGTAGAGATTTAGAAGGAAGAGATTTAGAACAATGAGATTTAGAACAAATAGATGTATATCGATGAGGTTAAGAATGAAGAGATTTAGAACGAAGAGATTTAGAACGAAGAGATTTAGAACGATGAGCTTTTGCATGAAGAGATTTAGAAAAAATAGATGTATATCAATGAGGTTAAGAATGAAGAGATTTAGAATGAAGTGATTTAGAACGAAGAGATTTAGAATGAAGAGATTTAGAACAATGAGATTAGAACAAATAGATGTATATTGATGAGGTTAAGAATGAAGAGATTTAGAACGAAAAGATTTAGAACGAAGAGATTTAGAACAATGAGATGTAGAACCATTAGATGTATATCGACGATGTTAAGAATGAAGAGATTTAGAACGAGGAGATTTAGAATGAAGAGATTTAGAATGAACAGATTTAGAACAATGAGATTTAGAACAAATAGATGTATATCGATGAGGTTAAGAATGAAGAGATTTAGAACGAAGAGATTTAGAATGAAGAGATTTAGAACGATGAGATTTAGCATGAAGAGATTTAGAACAAATAGATGTATATCGATGAGGTTAAGAATGAAGAGAATTAGCACGATGAGATTTAGAACGAAGAGATTTAGAATGAAAAGATTTAGAACAATTAGATGTATATCGATGAGGTTAAGAATGAAGAGATTTAGAACGAAGAGATTTAGGACAATGAGATTGAGAATCAATGAGATTTGGAACGAAGAGATTTAAAACGATAAGAATTAAAACAATGGGATTTGGAACAAAGACATTTAGATGGATGAGGCTTAGAACGAAGAGATTTAGAATAATGAGATTTAGGACAAGAAATTTAGGACAAAGTGATTTAAAACAATGAGATTTAGAACAAAGAGATTTAGAATAATGAGATTTTAAACGATGAGACTATAAACATTATATTGTACATATGGGAACAAGTTAGACCTACATAGAGACTAGAGTTATTACTGTGGCTGTAATAAGAGTGGTAAGTAAGAATGTGTTTTGGTGTAAGGGATAATGTGGTATTTTGTGTGAGTAATCATTCTAGCTAAGATAAGACAGATTGAAGACTAGACTTCTCATATCACCATTTTTGATCTACGTTTTTGTTTACTCAAAATAAATATTGCTTTCTTCCTTGATACCACGATTGCTTTGCATATTACTAGATTGGTAATTAGGTCTTTTACTAACTGAACAAACCGTAAGCTCTTTTTCGCGTTCTATCTTTTTCTCTGGTATTCTCGTTTCATTTTTTGCTTCCCTGCTACATACTATTTTCAAAGATTTGAATACAACGCCAATCGTCATCTCCTGAAATCTGTTCTTTCATTGTCATTTATTTTCAATTACTTTTTGAGCTATAGTGGCATTACCACCTTGCTTGAAAAAAGGAAAACGTTCAAAAATGTTTCCTTAATTTTGATAATGACCAAAAATATGACCGACGTCTCCATGAAACGTTTTCATAAATATTATATTCATTGTAGCCAGAAAAACATGTTTGTGGACGTAAATAACGGAATTTAACACAACGAATTTCAAACAATTGTTTGTTTTCAGCGAAACCTAAATTAAAATAAAACTATTCCTGAAATACAAAATATCATTATATTTATATAGCGTTAAAATGTGCCAGGGTTGTTGTTTTTTTATTGGCTTTACTGATAAAATGTAGTTTGGCAAGCGGGTTTTTATTGTAAAGTGCTCGATATCGGTTTTGAGATATAGCGTTTATAAGTGCAAAGAGTTTGTCTCTTATATTGAGCAGATTCATGAATCTGTTCAGTTAACGAGACAAAGTGTTTTTACTTATATATATATATATATATATATATATATATATATATATATATTAGGACCTTGAATAAGTTCTCTCTGTTTGCCAACAGATAACAACGTGCGTGTACTTTCAGATGGTAACACATCTATAACAATGTACAATAAGCAAGCTTGAAATTGAGTGTATGCGATTTCGGTGAAGTGTAAACAACTTTGTTTTTCATTGCCTTAAATATGTCGGATTTCATGCCAAAAAGTGTATTTGAAGGGAATTTTACTGCACTACTTTATTAAAAAATGCTCTGTCAGAAATATGCAGATATTGGTTAAAAAATAATGATTTTGATGTTGAAAATAAAGAACGTTCTGGCGCCCTGAAAAAAGTTTGAAAAAGAAGAATTGGAGGCATTACTTAGATGAAAGCTAAACTTGCAGAATTATTAGAAGTTGATTACACAACAGTTTCGAAGCGATTAAAAGCATTAGGAATGATTAAAAAAGTGTCGTACGAGCTGAAACCGTGATACGTTGAACAGTGTCTTGTCACATGTGAACAGCTGCTTCAACGGTAGAAAAAAGGAAAACTTTTTTGTATCGTTTCGTGATCAGCAATGAAAAGTGGATACACTACAATATCCCTAAGCGTAGAAGATCGGGCCCATGCATCAATATCGGCGACAAAGTCCAATATACATTGTTCGAATCTTCTGCTATACATTTGTTGGGATCAGCTGGGCGTAGTTTATTATGAGCTGCTGAAAACAACCGAAATCATCACGGGAAATAGCTCTCGATTACAATTGATGCGTTTGAGCCGAGCATTGAGGAAAAAACGGCCGCTATACGAGCAGAGACACGACGAAGTGATTTTGCAAATTGAAAACGCTTGGCCACATGTCACAAAACGGGTGAAAACCTACTTGGAAACGTTTGAATGGGAAGAACTGTTCCACCCACCGTATTTACCAGATATCGTCCCGTTCCAATTGATAGCACAACGCCTAACTGAGCAGCACTTTCATTCTTATGAAGATGCCAAAAAATGGCTCGACTTGTGGTTAGTTTCAAAAAAGATTTTTTTTGACGTGAAATTCTAATGTAACCAGAAAGATGGGAAAATAGTGGCTAGCGATGGACAGTACGTTCAATGTCATGTTTCTTACTAATTTTTGTAAATAAAACAATGCTTTTCATGAAAAATTAGCGGGAACATATTGAAGGTCTTAATAAATTGACCAATATTTTGTATCACAGAATTTATATATTGTTTTAAAAATGACGAGATGCATTCATTAAAAGGAACTTTCTTCGTCTAACACTTTGTCAGAAAGATTCGTTATTACTATAAACGTTACTTGCAAGCCACTTTTTTATTTTATGAGATAGCGAAATTAATGACAAGCGGCTTAAATTGAGAATTCCTACTAAAGAAAAGTAAGTTGTCCCTTCGACAGGAAACCAAACTGCATCAGGTAATATGCAGTGGATATAAATTTTAATGAACTTGCATATGTGTGTGTGTGTGTGTGAGTGTGTGTTTGTGCGATTTTTTTCCTCTATGTGCTTACTCTATGCACAGCTAGATCGTTCACATATTTACTTGTAGAATGGAAACACTGAAGCTCGCACGGTTGCTCTGGACATCTCCAAGGCTTTTGACACAATATACTCCCGCACCAGTAAGAAGCCTGTCGTGGCGGACATACATAATATCGCTGCTGACATTGAACGGGATCTATACTCTGTGGTGAATTGGGGCAAATTATTAAAGAAAATATGGGCTTTCCGGCAGGATATATATATATATATATATATATATATATATATATATATATATATATATGGAAGAGTATAAATATGTGTGAGGGGTGGGTGCGTTCGTGGGCGTCTGCATATGAGCAGCAGAAAAAAGTATCGTATATGTTGACGTACAAGGCGCCGGGCGTATAAGACGACCCGCCCAAAATTTAATGTTTAAATGTAAGTTTTAGTCTATATTTTCTTTACAAGACGACTCTTCCAAAACTCATATTAAAATCTATTGAAATTATTAAATTCAGTAAGCATATATTTTATTTTAACTCAAATTCTAATGAAAAAAATGACGGGGTGATACTGTCAGTTAAATAACACAATCTGCAATACATCATGTGTTGGTTGTTTTTTTTTTTTTTATCTCTGTAGGCTATTACGGTAGCCTAAAGTGAAAATAAGATAAAAGAAGTAAAAAATTCAAATACCTGGGAAGTATTTTGACAGCGGATGGAAAGTGTGACATAGAGATTTAAAGACGCATTGGCATGGTCAAAGGCGCATTTCAGAAGCTAACCAGAGTATTGATAGACAGGAAAATCTCATTAAAAACAACAAAAAAAGAGTGCTGGATTGCTATGTGATATCTGTCCTTCTGTATGGAAGTGAATGCTGGACGATCTCATTAAGGATGAAGGAGAGGCTTGAGGCAGCAGAAATGTGGTTTTACAGAAGAATGCTGAGGATTTCATGTATGAAGCACGTGTGCAACGATGAGGTGTTGGAAAGGGCCTAGAAAACTTAATACTCACATGTCGTATAAAGGGAAGGTGAGGCATGGGAAAGCAGCGCGAGACGTACTTGTTAGGTCTGAGCAAATGGATAGCGAAGCGGGGCTTAGAAGAGATGCCAAGAGAAAAAATCTTAAGAGCGACAAGAGACAGAGCCAAGTGGAAGTCCATGATCGCCTAAGTCCTGAAAGAACATGGCACAAGAAGAAGAAGAAGAAGAAGAAGAAGAAGAAGAAGAAGAAGAAGAAGAAATGACTTTTTCCTCTTTTAACCATTCACTCATTCTACTGTTCCCGAATGCGAATTTTTCTTTGCAATATATAAAGGAAAGGATGTGAGTCAAGAAGATAAGAGATGGCAATTGACTTTTCATTTAAATTCTTTGAGATTGTTGTTTTCAAGGAAGCAAGTATACGGAAGGGAATTCCACAGGCGAGAAGTGCGAGAAAAGAAGCTGGTAGAGTAGAAGTTGCTGTTACATTTGATTGGTTTCACTGTAAACTGGTGGGACCTAGTTGCTAGTCTAGTAGCTCAAGTAAATTCATGCAGATAGGATATTATATAAGGTAAGAGTAATTATATTACACTAAACTTTTATTATTTTATTATAATACTGGTAACTAAATTGTTTTAGTAGGAAATATTAATGTCGATAGTTATTAAGGCAAGGCTCCAATGCTAATAAAATACCATAAACCACAGGATTTAAAGTTCACATTTTATACCTGGAGTATAAGAAGGCTCCCAATTTGTGTGGGTGGAGATTTTTTGAGGCTCAATGTTTGCCCTTATATATATATATATATATATAGTCATCCGCAGACAAATCTGTTTCGCTGGATCACAGCTCATCAGTACGGTTAAACATCTGATTGCTTTTAAACCCAGGATTGAAACTCGACCGAATTGGCGTCAGTCGGAGATTCTACATCTGGGCTATGGGTGCTCGGCAGAAGAAGGCAGACTTTTAGCGTATGATGTATCATACGCCAATAGCCAGAGTGCTCTAATTCATAACTGAATGAGCGATGCGTAGATGATAGAGTAGCTATTGTTTTTTCAGAGTCTACCATTCTTCCAGAGTGCTCAATCAGAGTGTGAGAGCGTAAATATATATATATATATATATATATATATATATATATATATGTGTGTGTGTGTGTGTGTGTGTGTGAATGCATTGTATTTATTCTTGAATCTGTATTTTTCATGCTTATTTTTCATAAGCCCAAGTGGGTGCGTATGCTTGCTGCCTCTTGCATCACGGTGTTTGCAGATCTCTGTCTGTAAATCGAGTGTGAGGGAGTGTACGTTTGCAAAGTTTTATGATCAAGCAGCCAGAACACATAACTCAGATCCGGAGATACGCCCTCGGTTGTCATTAGAGGGACACCTCGACCCTTACAAATTATGTCAGCCCACGAAGAGCTTTTATTTTCAGCACACAAATGAGATTGTTTTCGTTAGTGCTGCTTAAGAAATTAATTCCCCTCAAAAGTTTGTTAAACCAGGACTAAAAGATCGCGTTCACACACACACACACACACACACACACACACACACACACACACACACACACACACGTATGTATATATTGGTCATAAATCCGAAAAAATAAAGGCCTGGTGGTAAATCACAAAGGATCCTATTAATATTAGATATTAACACTGATCCAGTAGAGGGCTCAATGAAATAATATTTATTTATTTTCAAAGCCAATATTTATAATGTTTTGTTCTCGCTGAGGAGAAGGGTGTTTAAATTTACTTGTCAAAATGGAAATGCGATGTAACAAAATTTTAATTTATATATATATATATATATATATATATATCCATTTAATGAGAATCAACAATTTTAGAATTCCGAGTTCTCTAGCATTTACTTTTTTTAAAAGTGCTCAATACAACATATATCGTAAAGCAAAATATAATTATAATTGAATTTGTTTTTGATTTAAAATTAATTTAATTTACATTGCGATACAGAATTTCTGTTTGTTTCGGGATTTTATCTCATCATTAGGCAATATTGACTTATTGTTGTGAAAAGGATTTACATTTGAAGACATAAAACAATAAACTTGTTATTTACAGAGTTTATATGGAGTGGGAAAGACAGAAGAATTTATGTGTGTGTTAAATTTAATTAATCAAAATGAAGTTCAGCTTTTAAAATTTGAAAATATAGCTTATATGTTTTGGGAAATACAGGTTTCTATCTTTCTATCTTAACGGGAAAGAGTCAGTCAGTTGAGCAACATTCTAGAGTGCGTTTCTTCCGGTGACATGTATCCATTTTTGTTCCAACATTATTGTCTTAGCTTTCTTTGTATCCCAGTTTTAATAAAATAAAATAAAATAACAAAAAAGAAAGAAAGAAAACATTTTATATTTTTGATCTGATTTTGAGGGTCCTTTGATTATGATTTTACTATTTTTCTTTCTGTTCAGAGTGCATTTTTTTTTTCATAAATACTTAATTAGTAAAAAAAAATGGACATCTATCTATCTATCTATCTATCTATCTAAGTCTGTTCATATCTATCTATCTCAGTCTGTTCATATCTATCTATCTATCTATCTATCTATCTATCTATCTATCTATCTATCTACTGTTTTCCTCTATCTATCTATCTATCTATCTATTCCTATCTATCTATCTATCTATCTATCTATCTATCTGTCTGTTCATATCTATCTATCTATCTATCTATCTATCTATCTATCTATCTATCTATCTATCTCAGACTGTTCCTTCCTATCTATCTATCTATCTATCTATCTATCTATCTATCTATTCCTATCTATCTATCTATCTATCTATCTCAGACTGTTCCTATCTATCTATCTATCTATCTATCTATCTATCTATCTATCTATCTATCTCAGACTGTTCTATCCTATCTATCTATCTATCTATCTATCTATCTATCTATCTATCTATCTCAGTCTGTTCTATCTATCTATCTCAGTCTGTTCATCTATCTATCTATCTATCTATCTATCTATCTATCTATCTATCTATCTATCTATCTCATCTGTTCTATCTATCTATCTATCTATCTATCTATCTATCTATCTATCTCAGTCTGTTCTATCTATCTATCTATCTATCTATCTATCTATCTATCTATCTATCTCAGTCTGTTCATATCTATCTATCTCAGTCTGTTCATATCTATCTATCTATCTATCTATCTATCTATCTATCTATCTATCTATCTATCTATAGGGTGACAATAAAGTCAATATACAGTTACGTAAAATACAAATGCGCGTTGTGGTGTAATGGATATCAGATCTGAATGAGACATCGGAGAGCTGAATTCGAATTCCAGTTGAATTCGTTGCATTCACTTTCGCGCAAATACACTTGGGAATTATATGAATTCATCTCTTCTCTTTCTAGCTATGGTATAGCAGAACATAACGGGTTCTATATCCTTGGTTGGCAACCAGTCTACCGTAGAATGTAATGCCAACCTACTGCGGAAACATCTTCTACCCTGTAAGTCATGGATTGAAAAAGACATGGTCGCTCAGTAGTGCATCACGAATGGCATTAAACTGTACTTAACTAAAAACGCAAAGCAGAATCAGAAACAAATTTATTTCGAGATTAATTTTATTCGAGATGCAATTGCAGACTTAAGCCGTCAGAAACATTTATGTAGCTTAACCAGAATCATCTTAATAATAAATTTATAGACTGTTGATTAATTGCTAATTTTTATTGTAACTGCATAATGACTTTATTGTCCCCTAGTATATATATATATATATATATATATTTGTCGGTTGCTTATAACCAAGTTTCGTTAAAATTCGTTAATTTCCGTAACATGTTTACATTTGTTGACATTTACGATACATTTCAGAGCAGATATGGTTTGTTTACGATAGATCGAAAATTGTGTTATATAAGCATGATAAAAACCTCGTCTGATATATATATATATATATATCCGAGTGAATATAGAACGAAGAAAGAATTTTTACAACGTCCAAAAGATTAATTTAAAACAGTGCTCGATATATAATATATAGAGCTATGATTATTTATTATAAATTATATTTTAGAACATGTACATAATTTTTTCTATATATATCCACTACAAAGGTACATTTGTTTCGGCATTGAAACTTCAATGTCTCATCAGGCGGTGTGGATAGGAACGGAAAGCCTCTTTTCTTATATTTGGTCAGTTGTGTTTAGGTTGTTGGTGGAGGTTAGTGATAGGGGAACAAGTCACGTGTATTGACCGTTGGAATTCTGAAGAAAGTGGTGTGGGTAGTTAAAATGGTTGATTAATGAAAGTCTTTGATTTCTAGACAGATTTAACATTAGCAGTTAGAATATATATATATATATATTCCTTTAACCCTTTCCTTTGTAAAGCTAAACGAATTCAAATTTTCCATTTCTTCACCCTATCTAAAAGTTTAAATCTAAGAATAAACATGATTTGCTTCACGAATTTTTTGTGACGTAAATTTCTCAAATCTTAACCGTTATTTCTTTTTTTATTTTTTATTTGTGTCACTAAAGACGATTTACGCCCTTGCACCCCAATTGAGCATTATGAAAGAATGGCAGAGTTTGAAAAGACAGAGTTTGAAAAGACATCTACGCATGGTTCATTCAGAAATGAATTTGAACATTCTCGGCGACTGGAGTGTGTTTACATTGTATATAACACGCTAGAGTTCGCCTTACTCTCATATAGCACAGAGGTAGAATCGCCGACAGATGTCAATTCGGTCGGGTTTTAATCCTGGCCAGAAGCAATCGGATGTCTAACCGTACTGATGAGAAAAATTTTCGCGAGACAGAACTGTCTGCGAATGACTATATATATATATATATATATATATATATATATATATATATATATATAGGAAAAACTATTAAAATGTTGTAAGTTTAAACATGTATTTGTTTATTTCTATTATTATATTTTCTATTTCAGACCGTCCTCGTTCACTTCAATCAACCGGGTCATACTTTAGAAAATTGCAAATGTTTACTAATAGACTCCGATTTTAGTTCTACACACTCACGCAGAAAGAAAGAAAAATACTGGATTTTAAAATTAAATACACACAAGCTAGGGTTAAATAGGGACTTAGGTGTTTTGAATCTTTACAAATATTTCAATAGCTAAACTTTTTTAGATACAATTAAAAATATTTTTTCTCTAAAACAAAATTTATAAGTATTATTAAAGATAGGTTTACGTTTACAAATATTTAAAAAAAAATATATCGCTTTCTGCGTCACGTGATGTAAACAATCTCTCTTCACGGACGCTATCGCGAAATACGTTTCTAATTTAAATTTTAAAATCATTTGTTTCTGATGAAAGGCCGAGGACGGTCTGAAATATCAAATAAAATAATAGAAATAAATAAATACTGTCAAAAAAATACATTTTTAAATTTACAACTTTTTAATAGTTTTTCCTATACATATTAAGAGAGTATACGTGGATCATCACTATGTTATATATATATATATATATATATATATATATATATATAGCATAGTGATGATCCACGTAACTATGCCTTATATATATATATATATATATATATATATATATATATATATATAAAATTAAGGCAGACACGTTACTTTATGGTAAATCGTAAGTATAGGTTTAATTGACACGTATCGAGAGTGTTTAATATAATTTTTTTTCTTTTTTCCTTCCTTTTCTTTTCTTTTCTTTCCTTTTCTTTATTTTTCTCACCTCCTTTCTCTTTCTGTTTTGTTTAACCCAATTTAGCACCACTCCCCTATTCCTTTGACTCTTTCCTTTGTAAAGCTAAACGAAACCAAATTTTCTATTTCTTCACTTACAACTGTATCTAAAAGTTAAAATCTAAGAATAAACATGATTTGCTTCACGAACTTTTTGTGACGTAAATTTCTCAAATCTTAACCGTTATTTCTTTTTTTTATTTTTTATTTCTCTTTTTTATTTTTATTTGTATTTTTATTTTTATTTTCATTTTGAAATATGCACCGTAGCTGAGGAGACGTGAAATCTCTCTTAGGGATTTCATGTTGAAATGTTCATTCAACAATTTTGAATATTGAAAATTTATTTATGTTATATTAGCTTCGTAATTTTAATTACATTGAGCTCTCCTCCTGTATCAATTTTTTTAATATTAAAATTTAATATTAATTAGGATCAGGTTTTGGGATTTACCTTCCTACTTTTCCGTTTTGGATTAAAGTATTTTAATAAATTATATATATATATATATAGTTTACATTTATGTTGTATTCATGAGTTAAAGTCCTCAATACCAGGGATAGAGCGTATGCAAATATAAAAGTGGACATTGCTGTCAACCCTCAAATGTGACTGTTTGTTTCATGCTTCAATGCAATCGTCAGGCCTGACGATTGCGTTTAAACGTGAATCAGACTGTCGCCTCTGGGTGTTGATTTGAATGTCTATCTATATATATATATTAGATTAAATAAATTGCAAACATTGTGTCAGAACATTTTTAATAAAATCTGTTCATACTCACGGATAATCTTTCGAGTATTATAATTGAATTATGTTAGAAATGAGCTGTAAAGTTAACAGATGTTATTATCATTTATTTCTGAATGTACTCAAGTACTTTCAATCTTTTTCTGAGATCATCTTCAGGGGTGTGAGTTATGGTAACAAAAAACAAGCGCAAAATTGTGTTGCTAAAAATTACTGTAATTTTTTTCTACTTCAAATATAACGGTTGATAAATTGCTAGCGTTCATTAGAACGTCAAAATTATCCAAAATGGAATTTTTTTTTATGTTGTAATGTCATGGTCATGAGCGTGTTAAAGCATGAAAAAAACTGTTGTTTTTACAAACATTTTAGAACAATATGCATAGCTGATTCTATTAATTGACGGCTTAAGTGTTTTAATGAATACTGCCTCGAGGGTCTGTAATTTGTTTTTGTTGTTTTCTTGGTGTAGGATAGTCGTGTTATCGATCATTAAAATATTTGCTGCCTAAATACACACACACACACACACACACACATATATATATGTATATATATATCTAGATAGATGTAACAGTTGTGTGGTATTCCTATAAACTGTGATATATAGAGATTAATATTTTAGTAACTTACTGATCATTTCCTTATTCGATACTAAATTCGATGTGTTCAATAATCCTTCTCTATTGCATTGAACGAAACAAGTCAGTAGAATCAGTTTCAGTACAACCTGATAAATATACATCATTATCTATGGCAATGAACCATGCGCAGTTAAATAGAGTTCCAATAAGTTTAGCACTGTATAAGGAACGCACACTTCAAATCAGACAATTTCTCACCATCTCAGTCAGCCAATTTCTCACATGCTTTTCAGGTTAGCGATTCGCAGTTAACCAACGGTATCCAAGTACTTTCAGGGATGTCTGTTATGGTAACAAAAAATAACCGCAAAACTGTGTTGCTAAAAATTACTGTAATTTTTTTCTGCTTCAAATATAACGGTTGACAAATTGCTAGCGTTCATTAGAACGTCAAAATTATCCAAAATGGAATTTTTTTATGTTGTAATGTCATGGTCATGAGCGTGTTAAAGCATGAAAAAACTGTTCTTTTTACAAACATTGTAGAACAATATGCATAGCTGATTCTATTAATTGACAGCTTAAGTGTTTTAATGAATACTGCCTCGAGTATCTGTAGTTTGCTATAAATGTTCGCAATTTATTTAATTTGATAGGTCTAAAAGAAAATTTGCTGCCTAAATACACAAATTCTCTATATATAAAGACGATAACTCAAGTTTCCATAGTAAGAGACAGTTAATGCGTATATGTGTGGAAAATAACGGTTAACGCTAGGTTTAAACAGGTTAAGATTGTAGTCTAGCATCCACTGAGGAGTCGGTTGCACAGAGCAGTGGTGTTCGAGTGGAACTTCTCACCAATGAAACATGAAGGGAATGAGGGTAGTTTGCTACAATATTTGTGATATAGCGGGTCTTAGTCGTGAGGGTTAGAATTGGTGAATGTAAGGAATGTAGTTCGTCTGAGCACTTACCATGGAAATAGTTTTGGACCAGTGAGAGGCATTTACGACGCTTCTTCGGTGAGAAAGGGTTTGCAGGGTAGAAGTAATTCATCACCCACAAAGACACAGAGACGATTTTGGACTCTATCGAGACTGGAAAGTGAAGACTGAGCATCCCCTGGCCCTATCTTGCAGCAGTAATCCGTTTTTGGCTTGAATTGACTTTTTTAAAGTTGGAAGATAGCAAGAGGTATCAGGTACTAACTGGAGCGGTAGAGGAATCCTATCATTAGCGATTCATCGTCTGTACGTGTTTCACTTGAGATCTGGGATGAGTCCTAGTAGGCGATAAAGAGAAATAACACGAGCATTTATTAATGAGTTAATTACAGTAACATATATATATTTTTTTAATCATATCACCCCGAGCAAGGCGGTAACGCCACTGATGTGCAGGGGGCTACATAGGAGTGAAAAGATCGGAAAAGAGAAAACCGGAAACCGCATCCTAAACAGGAAACAAGGGATGAGCCTCTTCACCTGTTCAATAGACGTGGGTGGAGTGTGAACCAGGCGATAGTTTAGTCTATCTACTCCAATTGGAAAAAAAAGTGAGAAGTTTGGAAGAGAGAAAACCGGAAATCGCATCCTAAGCAGGGAACAAAGGATGAGCATCTTCACCTGTTCAATAGACGTGGGTGGAGTGTGAACCGGGCGATAGTTTAGTCTATCTACTCCAATTGAAAAAAAATGTGAGAAGATTGGAACAGAGAAAACCGGAAACTGCATCCTAAACAGGAAACAAGGGATGAGTCTCTTTACCTGTTCAATAGACGAGGGTGGAGTGTGAACCGGGCGATAGTTTAGTCTATCTACTCCAATTAAATATATTAGTTTTTGCACACCAACGGCAGCGTACATGGTGGATAAAAGGAATAATGTTGTTCTTCTTTCTGATGATGCAAGGTAGCATACAGAAAGAATATCATAGGATAATATTTTGGAACTCAGCTCGTTCTACCCAAACCGCCATATTCAACTGGCCTTGTATCAAGGGATAGTTACTTTTTTTCATCGCCACAAAACGCTTGGATGGGAAAAAAAATTCTCTAATGCCTTTTAATTATTTCACCACGAGCAAGGCTATAATGTGACTAAGACGCAGTAGGGCTACAGGAAGTGAACGAGGATAAGAAGCTTTAATGAGAAGGACAATATAAAGAACAGATTCTGGAAGACGAGATAGCGATTTGAGTTGCATTTATATTTTCGAAGATTCTAGGTGACAGGGAAGTAAAAAAATCGGAAAAGAGTTCCACAAGTGAGAAACTGTCGAAAAAGAAACTATTAGAAACTATTACAATAGAACGAACAGTTGATTATGGTTAGTTCAACAGTAAAGTTACTGACGATAAGGCTGACTATATTGAAGTTTTCGGAGTAAATAAAACTGGCGTGCATTAAAATTCTTTTTCCAAATGTCAAAGGTTTATCAAGTGATATATGATCGCCATTTTATGCTGAATTCAAAATTGCCATTCATTATGTTTGGTCAGGTCTGGTTTTTAAGATGTGCTTGTATACTTCACAAAAAGTTCTACACGATCATGACACCTATTCGAAAGCCAGTGAACTCTACAGATGTCACAGTTGATCGTGGATGCCTGATGTTTAGAATAACATACATCGTTCTATGTGTACCTAACAACAGTGTAGCACCCTACTCAGTAACACCTACATACCTAGAGGAGGCATGGCTTTTCCCTCGGCGTAAAATGATTTTAAGGTACTGTGGCAAGTATCAACGACGAGTTGAGTGCTGATTTAATTTTTTCTCTTTTCAGCTTGACGTTTGTATTCCTGTAAAAATGGATCGCAAGTGTAAGAATAATCCTGACAGATTCTGTTATATATGCACTGATGTGGTTTTTCCTGAACGTCAAGCAAAATTCACTGACTTTGTGAAGAAGGCATATAGCGATTACTTTGGAGTCAAACTAGGGGTTCAGGATAAGCCTTTCAGTCTCCACTTTCGCTGTATGTGTGGAGAATTTGAGGGACTAGAGGAATGGTAAAAGAAAGAGTATGCCATTTGCTATTTCGATGAGTACTGTTTTCTTAACCCCTGAATAATATTATTATACATGTGTGTATCCCCATATGTATATTTATTAAGTCGCATTACTATATCTATCTATCTATCTATCTATCTATCTATCTATCTATCTATCTATCTATCTATCTATCTATCATATCTATCTATCTATCTATCTATCTATCTATCTATCTATCTATCTATCTATCTATCTATCTATCTCAGTCTGTTATCTATCTATCTATCTATCTATCTATCTATCTATCTATCTATCTATCTATCTATCTATCCCTGGCTCTTCTTATCTATCTATCTATCTATCTATCTATCTATCTATCTATCTATCTATCTATCTATTAGGGACTGAACATAACTGAAGAGTCTTCAGAAATTGTTTATAACGATCTATCTATCTATCTATCTATCTATCTATCTATCTATCTATCTATCTATCTCAGTCTATTCATATCTATCTATCTATCTATCTATCTATCTATCTATCTATCTATCTATCTATCTCAGTCTGTTCATATCTATCTATCTATCTATCTATCTATCTATCTATCTCATCTATCTATCTATCTATCTCAGTCTGTTCATATCTATCTATCTATCTATCTATCTCAGTCTGTTCATATCTATCTATCTATCTATCTATCTATCTATCTATCTATCTCAGTCTGTTCATATCTATCTATCTATCTATCTATCTATCTATCTATCTATCTATCTATCTATCTATCTATCTATCTATATGTGGTAGAAACCCAGGATAGGATTGGTAAATAATCCAGGATGATCCTAGTAATATCGTTAAAATATTAAAACTTATCCAATAGAGAGCTTAATATAAATTAATTTAACTTAACAGAGCGGATATTTATTTATGTATCTGTCAATTCAAATAAAATTTAGAGGGGAAATAGCTATTTTCAACATGTCAGTTTAAGACATGCATGTCAACCCCATTTAAACAATGAATGAGGAAAAAATCTAATGCCGGGGCCTTGGTCTAGTAAAGGAAGGTGTTGGGGATTATTGGCTTTTATAGGGTTAAGCTAGCGGAATTTTCTATATGGTAGTGGGAGGTATGTGGATTGGCCATTAGGTTAGTACTGGTAGGTAGGAGGAAAGGTAACTGCTTGGAAAAGTTTTTAAAAATAAAACCTTATTGTGACTAAATGGAAGAATAAGATAATTATTGCAATTTATATTTATTTCTATGACGACACATACTAATGATCTCTCTACGTTTATTCAGAAGTATATTCTGATATTGAAATTTCAAAATTTTAATTTTTCTGTTAAACATAGATTATATATGTCTATTAAAGTATTAGGGGTCCTGGCCTTGCCTATCTGCTTCCGATATAAACATTAAATTTCTCCTTATTTTCCTTAGGGTAAATGGTGACCTGATAGAACACATTTGCAGTTCTACATCTACACTCAACCGGACAGTTATCTCTAGATCTAAAATTACAAGGGGTTATAACCCTATTTTCTGTATTGGATTCACTACACTTCTTCAACATTTGTGGGAGCTAATAATGTTATACATATTAATAGTATACGAATAACTAATCTTGATCGTTTTCCTATTGAAGATTTTACTCAAGGGGTTATCTTTACGAAAATGTTTATTTATTAATTTAAGAAGGATATTACAAATGTTAATAGTTGATAGTCTACAGAATGGAGAGTAGCTGATATAAAGATAATTTCTTTCTTTAATCATATCACCCCGAGCAAGGCGGTAATGACACTGGTGTGCAGGGGACTACATAGGAGTGAAAAGATTGGAAAAGAGAAAACCGGAAACCGCATCCTAAACAGGAAACAAGGGATGAGCCTCTTCACCGGTTCAATAGACGTGGTGGAGTGTGAACCGGGCGATAGTTTAGTCTATCTACTCCAATTGAAAAAAAAAAGGTGAGAAGATTGGAAAAGAAAAAACCGGAAACCGCATCCTAAACAGGAAACAAGGGAATTCAATATTTCTTAGTTAGGGAGTCCCAGCACCCTCCAAGACCCAGCCCTATGTGAAGAAAGCTGTTTACACCAAAACAAACCATGGAGACTGCAATGAAGACAGATAATGCCGCAGATATGTGTCCATAGCATTTTTATAAAACTGTTCTTCCCCCTACGGCACCATCCATCTTCATCACAATCTCCATAGCCTGTCCCGGCGCAGACAACCTTCCTCACACAAGACTCAAAAGGCACCAAGACTCCCTAACCAAGAAATATGTGACCGTAGCATTGTCAGAAAATGTCCTTCCAATTCCTCCCCGCATATGACACTCGTGCCATGACATTCCGGTGCAAACTCAAAAACAAAAATCAAACACCCCCAATGCCCCCCTACCCAACCCTGGCTGGTTACACACTAACAACTCTCTCTTGGGAGGGAGCCGGGGCTACCACTCTGCAGCGAAAAAAAGAGGAAGCGCCGAGGCACTGCCAGTTGCAAACTCACCTCTCAAACCTCAACCTCGAGCCACACTCAACAGCGACATGTCCGTTAAGTGCCATACGTGATACCACGTCCCGGAAGAGACATGACTGACCGAGCAGAAGATGCATCCTGCAGCAGGCTGCCACTGATTTCTGCGGCAGACCAGCCGCCAGCCAAGGCTACAGCACCCAATCCGTCCCATGATCCGACTCACAGCTAGAGAGGGAAGAAATGTATTACACTATTAAGTAGTAATTAGTGGGGGATCAGTTTATTACTTCATAACAATGAACAACCGATCCACCTTTTATGCCCAGTAGAAGCCTTAATAATATCTGCAACTATTATATTCAGTCAGTCAGTTAAGTGCCATACGTGATACACGCTTTGGGCAATCATGTCTTGAAAGAGACATGACTAACTGGGCAGAAGATTATCCTGCAGCAAGTTGCCATTGTTTTCTGCGGTAGACCGGTTGCTGACCAAGACTAGAGAACCCAACCTGCCCTATTATTTAACCCTTAACTGGAAGGAAGAGATGGATTAATACCTTTTCCAAGGTTATTTGTGCATAAGTGAATGTAAGGAATCCAACCGGAATTTAAACTCGGCTCCCCGATTTTTCATTTCGAGTCAATATCCACTGCACCATGGCGCATATATGAGCAAACTGAAAATAATCCACTCAGAAACACTTTCATAAAATTGTGTCTTATTAGATATTATTAGGCCTCTCTGAAATATATTTAATATATATATATCACCATAGCATTTTTAGAAAACATTTTAGGGCTTGGATCAATTTACGATGAATTTCTGTTGCAAACAGAAACTTGTGAAATACCGAACAGAAATAGATGACTATTACGAGCCACTATAAATTGACTTTCTTCCTAGACAAAATTGTGACGTCATTACCAGCCAATGATACAAAGGTCAGTCAGTCAGTTAAGTGCCATACGTGATACACGCTTGGGCGATCATGTCTCGAAAGAGACATGACTGACTGGGCAGAAGATTATCCCGCGGTAGGTTGCCATTGCTTTCTGCGGTAGACTGGTTGCCGACCAAGGCTATAGAACCCAGTCTGTCCTGCTATTTAACCCATAACTGGAAGAAAGAGACTGATTAATACCTTTCCCAAGGTTATTTTCACGTAAGTGAATACAATGGATTCAACTGGAATTCGAACTCGGCTCCCCGGTTTCTCGTTCCGAGCCGATATCCACTGTACGACAACGTACATCCTAGTACTAAGGTACTTGCAACTAATTTTTTACAAGAAAAAAAAATCTGTCTACAGAAGTGAGGTCTCCTGAGGTGATCGAATCAGCCTGACAGAAGGGTGACAGTGGATGACATTGCAAGGACTTTGAGCCTATCTGTTGGAATGACACACAAAATTTTTCATACTGACCTTGCCTACACGATGGTCAACTGCCGGTGGGTTCCAAAGATGCTTACCGCAGAGCACAAACAGAAAAGTGTCGAGTTGTCCCAGCATCACTCATCTCCCTTTCAGCCCAGACCTTGCCCCTTCAGACTTTCACCTATTTGGTCCCTTGAAAGTGTTTGTGAGAGGCACGAAGTTTGAAAGTAACGATGAAGTCAAAATTGCTGTGAGCGATTGGCTGAGACATCAGTCCAAAGATTATTAGATTGAGGGAATACGGAAGCTTGTGCATAGCTGGGAAAATTGTGTGACATTGCTTGGAGACTACGTTGAAAAATAAAAATTAAGTAAGCTTCTATCTGTAATTGAAAAAAAAAAAGAAGAAAAGTAGTGAAAAGATTGGAAGAGAGAAAGCTGGAAATCACATCTTAAACAGGGAACAAGGATGAGCCTCTTGATGGGCCTCTTCACCTGTTCAATAGACGTGGGTGGTGTATGAACCGGGCGATAGTTTAGTCTATCTACTCCAATTGAAAAAAAAAAGAAGAAAGGAGTGAAAAGATTGGAAAAGAGAAAGTTGGGAAGCCACATACTAAACAGGAAGAAGGGATGAGCCTCTTGATAAGCTCTTCACCTTGCTCCACAGACGTGGTGGTATGACCGGCGATAGTTTAGTCTATCTACTCCAATTGAAAAAAAAAAAGAAGAAAGGAGGAAAGATTGAAGAGAGAAGCCGGAAGCCACATACTAAACAGGGAACAAGGGATGAGCCTCCTTGATGGGCCTCTTCACCTGTTCAATAGACGTGGGTGGTGTATGAACCGGGCGATAGTTTAGTCTATCTACTCCAATTGAAAAAAAAAAGAAAGGAGTGAAAAGATTGGAAGAGAGAAAGCCGGAAGCCACACACAAAACAGGGAACAAGGGATGAGCCTCTTGATGGGCCTCTTCACCCGTTCAATAGGACGGGTGGTGTATGAACCGGGCGATAGTTTAGTCTATCTACTCCAATTGAAAAAAAAAAAAGAAAGGAGTGAAAAGATTGGAAAAGAGAAAGCCGGAAGCCACATACTCGAAACAGGGAAGAAGGATGAGCCTCTTGATGGGCCTCTTCAAATTCGTTCAATAGACGTGGGTGGTGTATGAACCGGGCGATAGTTTAGTCTATCTACTCCAATTGAAAAAAAAAAAGAAGAAAGGAGAAAGATTGGAAGAGAGAAAGCCGGAAGCCACATACTAAACAGGGAACACAGATGAGCCCTTTGATGGGCCCCTCTACCCGTTCAATAGACGTGGGTGGAGTCTGAACCGGGCGATAGTTTAGTCTATCTACTCCAATTGAAAAAAAAGAAGAAAGGAGTGAAAAGATTGGAAAAGAGAAAGCCGGAAGCCACATACTAAACAGGGAACAAGGGATGAGCCTCTTGATGGGCCTCTTCACCTGTTCAATAGACGTGGGTGGTGTATGAACCCGGCGATAGTTTAGTCTATCTACTCCAATTGAAAAAAAAAAAAAAAAAGAAAGGAGTGAAAAGATTGGAAGAGAGAAAGCCGGAAGCCACATACTAAACAGGGAACAAGGGATGAGCCTCTTGATGGGCCTCTTCACCCGTTCAATAGACGTGGGTGGTGTATGAACCGGGCGATAGTTTAGTCTATCTACTCCAATTGGAAAAAAAGAAAGGAGTGAAAAGATTGGAAGAGAGAAAGCCGGAAGCCACATACTAAACAGGGAACAAGGGATGAGCCTCTTGATGGGCCTCTTCACCTGTTCAATAGACGTGGGTGGTGTATGAACCGGGCGATAGTTTAGTCTATCTACTCCAATTGGAAAAAAAAAAAAGAAGAAAGGAGTGAAAAGATTGGAAGAGAGAAAGCCGGAAGCCACATACTAAACAGGGAACAAGGGATGAGCCTCTTGATGGGCCTCTTCACCTGTTCAATAGACGTGGGTGGAGTCTGAACCGGGCGATAGTTTAGTCTATCTACCTGAATTGAAAAAGAAGAAAGGAGGAAAAGATTGGAAAAGAGAAAGCCGGAAGCCACATACTAAACAGGGAACAAGGGATGAGCCTTTTGATGGGCCTCTTCACCTGTTCAATAGACGTGGGTGGTGTATGAACCGGGCGATAGTTTAGTCTATCTACTCCAATTGAAAAAAAAAAGCAAGAAAGGAGTGAAAAGATTGAAGAGAGAAAGCCGGAAGCCACATACTAAACAGGGAACAAGGGATGAGCTCTTTGATGGGCCTCTTCACCTGTTCAATAGACGTGGGTGGTGTATGAACCGGCCGATAGTTTAGTCTATCTACTCCAATTGAAAAAAAAAAAGAAGAAAGGAGAAAAGATTGGAAGAGAGAAAGCTGGAAGCCACATACTAAACAGGGAAGAAGGGATGAGCCTCTTGCTGGCCTCTTCACCTGTTCAATAGACGTGGGTGGAGTCTGAACCGGGCGATAGTTTAGTCTATCTACCTCCAATTTGAAAAAAAGAAGAAAGGAGTGAAAAAGATTGGAAGAGAGAAAGCCGGAAGCCACATACAACAGGGAACAAGGGATGAGCCTCTTGATGGGCCTCTTCACCTGTTCAATAGACGTGGGTGGAGTCTGAACCGGGCGATAGTTTAGTCTATCTACTCCAATTGAAAAAAAAAAAAAGAAGAAAGGAGTGAAAAGATTGGAAGAGAGAAAGCCGGAAGCCACATACTAAATAGGAACAAGGGATGAGCCTCTTGATGGGCCTCTTCACCTGTTCAGCTAGACGTGGTGGAGTTCGAACCGGGCGATAGTTTAGTCTATCTACTCCAATTGAAAAAAAAAAAGAAGAAAGGAGTGAAAAGATTGGAAAAGAGAGCCGGAAGCCACATACTAAACAGGGAAGAAGGGATGAGCCTCTTGATGGGCCTCTTCACCTGTTCAATAGACGTGGGTGGTGTATGAACCGGGCGATAGTTTAGTTCACCAGGACGCTCCAATTGAAAAAAAAAAAAAAGAAAGGAGTGAAAAGATTGGAAAAGAGAAAGCCGGAAGCCACATACTAAACAGGGAAGAAGGGATGAGCCTCTTGATGGGCCTCTTCACCTGTTCAATAGACGTGGGTGGTGTATGAACCGGGCGATAGTTTAGTCTATCTACTCCAATTGAAAAAAAAAAGAAAGGAGTGAAAAGATTGGAAGAGAGAAAAGCCGGAAGCCACATACTAAACAGGGAAGAAGGGATGAGCCTCTGATGGGCCTCTTCACCTGTTCAATAGACGTGGGTGGTGTGTATGAACCGGGCGATAGTTTAGTCTATCTACTCCAATTGAAAAAAAAAAAAGAAGAAAGGAGTGAAAAGATTGGAAAAGAGAAAGCCGGAAGCCACATACTAAACAGGAAGAAGGGATGAGCCTCTTGATGGGCCCTTCACCTGTTCAATAGACGTGGGTGGTGTATGAACCGGGCGATAGTTTAGTCTATCTACTCCAATTGAAAAAAAAAAAGAAGAAAGGAGTGAAAAGATTGGAAGAGAGAAGCTGGAAGCCACATACTAAACAGGGGAAGTAAGTGGACAGCCTCTTTGATGGGCCTCTTCACCTGTTCAATAGACGTGGTGGAGTCTGAACCGGGCGATAGTTTAGTCGACCTACTCCAATTGAAAAAAAAGAAGAAAGGAGTGAAAAGATTGAAGAGAGAAAGCCGGAAGCCACATACTAAACAGGGAAGAAGGATGAGCCTCTTGATGGGCCTCTTCAATTCCTGTTCAATAGACGTGGGTGGTGTATGAACCGCGCGATAGTTTAGTCTATCTACTCCAATTGAAAAAAAGAAGAAAGGAGTGAAAAGATTGGAAAAGAGAAAGCCGGAAGCCACATATTTCAAACAGGGAACAAGGGATGAGCCTCTTGATGGGCCTCTTCACCTGTTCAATACGACGTGGTGGTGTATGAACCGGGCGATAGTTTAGTCTATCTACTCCAATTGAAAAAAAAAGAAGAAAGGAGTGAAAAGATTGGAAAAGAGAAAAGCCGGAAGCCACATACTAAACAGGGAAGAAGGGATGAGCCTCTTGATGGGCCTCTTCACCTGTTCAATAGACGTGGTGGTGTATGAACCGGGCGATAGTTTAGTCTATCTACTCCAATTGAAAAAAAAAAAAGAAAGGAGTGAAAAAAGATTGGAAAAAGAGAAAAGCTGGAAGCCACATACTAAACAGGGAAGAAGGGATGAGCCTCTTGATGGGCCTCTTCACCTGTTCAATAGACGTGGGTGGTGTATGAACCGGGCGATAGTTTAGTCTATCTACTCCAATTGAAAAAAAAAGAAGAAAGGAGTGAAAAGATTGGAAGAGAGAGAAGTTTGAAGCTACATACTAAACAGGGGAAGAAGGGATGAGCCTCTTGATGGGCCTCTTCACCTGTTCAATAGACGTGGGTGGTGTATGAACCGGGCGATAGTTTAGTCTATCTACTCCAATTGAAAAAAAAAAAAAAGAAAGGGAGTGAAAAGATTGGAAGAGAGAAAGCCGGAAGCCACATACTAAACAGGGAACAAGGGATGAGCCTCTTGATGGGCCTCTTCACCTGTTCAATAGACGTGGGTGGTGTATGAACCGGGCGATAGTTTAGTCTATCTACTCCAATTGAAAAAAAAAAAAAAAAGAAAGGAGTGAAAAGATTGGAAGAGAGAAAAGCCGGAAGCCACATATCAAACAGGGAACAAGGGATGAGCCTCTTGATGGGCCTCTTCACCTGTTCAATAGACGTGGGTGGTGTATGAACCGGGCGATAGTTTAGTCTATCTACTCCAATTGAAAAAAAAAAAAAAGAAAGGAGTGAAAAGATTGAAGAGAGAAAGCCGGAAGCCAAGCATACTAAACAGGGAACAAGGGATGAGCCTCTTGATGGGCCTCTTCACCTGTTCAATAGACGTGGTGGTAAAGGAACCGGGCGATAGTTTAGTCTATCTACTCCAATTGAAAAAAAAAAAAAGAAAGGAGTGAAAAGATTGGAAGAGAGAAAGCCGGAAGCCACATACTAAACAGGGAACAAGGGATGAGCCTCTTGATGGGCCTCTTCACCTGTTCAATAGACGTGGGTGGTGTATGAACCGGGCGATAGTTTAGTCTATCTACTCCAATTGAAAAAAAAAAAAAAAGAAAGGAGTGAAAAGATTGGAAGAGAGAAAGCCGGAAGCCACATACTAAACAGGGAAGAAGGGATGAGCCTCTTGATGGGCCTCTTCACCTGTTCAATAGACGTGGGTGGTGTATGAACCGGGCGATAGTTTAGTCTATCTACTCCAATTGAAAAAAAAAAGAAAGGAGGAAAAGATTAAAAGAGAGAAAGCCGGAAGCCACATACTAAACAGGAACAAGGGATGAGCCTCTTGATGGGCCTCTTCACCTGTTCAATAGACGTGGGTGGTGTATGAACCGGGCGATAGTTTAGTCTATCTACTCCAATTGAAAAAAAAAAAAGAAAGGAGTGAAAAGATTGGAAGAGAGAAAGCCGGAAGCCACATACTAAACAGGGAACAAGGGATGAGCCTCTTGATGGGCCTCTTCACCCGTTCAATAGACGTGGGTGGTGTATGAACCGGGCGATGGTTTAGTCTATCTACTCCAATTGAAAAAAAAAAAAAAAGAAAGGAGGAAAAGATTGGAAAAGAGAAAGCCGAAGCCACATACCAAACAGGGAAGAAGGGATGAGCCTCTGATGGGCCTCTTCACCCGTTCAATAGACGTGGGTGGAGTCTGAACCGGGCGATAGTTTAGTCTATCTACTCCAATTGAAAAAAAAAGAAAGGAGTGAAAAGATTGGAAAAGAGAAAGCTTTGAAGCCACATACTAAACAGGGAAGAAGGGATGAGCTCTTTGATGGGCCTCTTCACCTGTTCAATAGACGTGGGTGGAGTCTGAACCGGGCGATAGTTTAGTCATCTACTCCAATTGAAAAAAAAAAGAAGAAAGGGGAGTGAAAAGATTGGAAAAGAGAAGGTAACCAGCCAAGAGCATACTAAACAGGGAAGAAGGGATGAGCCTCTTGATGGGCCTCTTCACCTGTTCAATAGACGTGGGTGGTGTATGAACCGGGCGATAGTTTAGTCTATCTACTCCAATTGAAAAAAAAAAGAAGAAAGGAGTGAAAAGATTGGAAAAGAGAAAAGCCGGAAGCCACATACTAAACACAGGGAAGAAGGGATGAGCCTCTTGATGGGCCTCTTCACCTGTTCAATAGACGTGGGTGGTGTATGAACCGGGCGATAGTTTAGTCTATCTACTCCAATTGAAAAAAAAAAAAAGAAAGGAGTGAAAAGATTGGAAAAGAGAAAGCCGGAAGCCACATACTAAACAGGGAAGAAGGGATGAGCCTCTTCACCTGTTCAATAGACGTGGGTGGAGTGTGAACCGGGCAACACCCACTAGTAATTCTGAATCGCAAAAGGCTAAAGGTAAACATAGGAAAAGGAAAATTATATGGTTCAAGCCCTCAATTTTGTCCAATTAATATAAATTATTAATTAGATGAAAAACAGAGAGCCGATGGATATTATCCAGAGCTTTATAAAATATTGAGAGAAAATCGCAACACATAGTTAAACGGATATAAATAGAGATTTATTTTAACAGTGTAATTTTATACTGCCTCATTCAGGCCGTTGAAAAATAAATATATTCACTAAGAAATAAATAAATTTACTCAGAATATTTAAAAAAATAATTTATTTTAATATTCTGAGTGAATTTATTTATTTTTCAGTAGTCTGAATGAAACAATATAAAATTACATTGTTGAAATAAATATTAATTTATAACCGTATAACTTTGTATCAAGTTTTCTCTTAATATATATATACTGGAAAGTTTTTGACGCGAACGTCCTCTGGCAATTTGACCAAATTATCAACGATCATAATTTTGAAATGGAAGGGGTTTTGTGCTCGGGCTGAAAACTTTTCAACACTTCCCGTACATGCACACGTACGCAGACATACGTACAAAATGACATTCAAATGTATATTTTTATGTACGGATACGCTTACTGGTGTGTGTGTGTGTGTGTGTGTGTGTGTGTGTGTGTGTGTGTGTGTGTGTGTGTGTGTGTGTGTGTACGGTTGTGTGATAACACAATTGAGCAAGAAAAAGTCATAAAAACACAAAAGAAAAAACAAGAAATCTGGCTCGTCACAGAAAGTTGTCGATCAGTCATTGTCTTTGTCTTTGTCTTTTTTTATTTTATTTTTTTAATTTTGGGAAATCATTTTACTCGGATTTATATATATATTTGTTATTTTTTGTTGTTTCTTTGCAGCTTTTTTTTTTTATACTTCTTCAAACGGTCTTGGTTCGTCTTCCCACGCCCCTGCACCCTCTTCTTTGTCTTCCTCTTTTACTTACGACTTTCTTTGCTTCTCTGTCATTCTCTGAGATGACTCCACCTTTATGTAATGCCTCATTTACACTTTATGCATCAAACGCAGACCCTCATAAAACAAAAAAAAAAAAAACAAAACAAAAAAACAAAACAAAACAAAAACAAAACAAATAAAACAGCCTCTAATACACAGGAAAAAAGAACAGACAACATTTGAAAAGACATTAGACATACGTATGTGTATGGGCACACATACTCACACGAGGCCAAATTATATATATATATATATATATATATATATATATATATATTAATGCCTGTTTCATTAAATAATATAGAAAAGTTTTGTCTATTTAGTTTATGTAATTTGTTTCATATTCTCTGATAAGCTTAATAACATTATAATTAACTGAAGAAAGAAAATTACAATATTGATAGATAATTTTTTTAATTATCCAGTCTAAGCTATCGGCTTACATAAGCCATTTTCAAAGATGTCAAATTACATTATATATTTAAACAAGGACAAATGATAATGACAAATTGTTATGTTTACATGGAAGATTTCCAAGCAACAACAAACTCGTGCATTTAAGACGTTGGAAGCGAATGTTGCATCACAGCTCATGACGTCACACATGACCAAGCGAGAGTGAAAACAAGAAATATTAAGTGTGGAAAGCGACAATAATAACCCAATGGCTTCTGTTATTAATTATAGGCATTTAATGATATTTGTGGAGATTTCATAGTTTATCTTGTTCAGGTTAGGTTTCAACTTTTATATGTATATATATATATATATATATATATATATGTGTGTGTGTGTGTGTGCGTGTGTGTGTGTGTGTGGGTGTGTATATTTCATTTAGAAATGACTTATTTCCGCAACATTGGTATCTTCTAGCAATTTACAATTTAATTTTTAATATATCAAGTGTAAAATTGTAAATCGCCTGAAGATACCGAAAGGTTGAAACCTAGGTTGCGGAAATAATTAATTTCCAAATAAAAATATTCAAAAGTTGTACAATATAAATGTATTGAACACTTTTTAATTCAACTGTATACTGGTCTAATTTAATTATGAACAAAAACTAAATAATATATATATATATATAATTAATACTTAAACGTTATTTTTGTGGATACTCGTATTTAAGTAGACGCTAAGTGTAATTCTTAAACAGCATATTTATTTTGTTTTATCTACCGTTCTGAATATTCGAGAAATCTTATTAAAAAAATGTACTGTCCGACAGGATTTGAACCTGCGTACCCCTAGGGAAGACCTTCTGAATTTTCTTAGTTGGCGTCCCCCATAGATTGCAGGTTCGAATCCTGACGGAGAGCGCATTTTTTTTATTAATAATTATTAAAAAAAAGTTTTTTCGATTAATAAGCAAATTAATAAATATACTATTTAATAATAAAAAATAGAGCATCTACTCAGTTATTAGTATCGGTTAAAAATACTGTTTCAACAAGAAAATTCAAGATATGTCAGTTTAAATCCATTTCCTTATATATATATATATATATATATATATATATATATATATATATATATATATATATATATAATTTACACAAATAAAAGGTTTGTCACTTAGTGTTTCCTTCAGTATCTCAATCCCAGAGTTTCGTAGACAAATCCGCTGATAATCACTCCGTCCACTCGTCAGGGGTTGTCAGCAATTTATTAGGGGGAAAGTAGTAGGAGGACTTCATCAAACTAAGTTTATGTTTACACGTTGATGCGACTACACAAAAAATTGTTTTGAGTACATATTTTAGACGATTTAATGTGATCGATCCCGCCTTGGTAGCTTAGCTACAGTCACTTTCTCGCCGACGTGATGTGGCTTCCTTCTGTCTCCTCTACAAATACTTTCACGACTTCTGCTCCGAGGAGCTTAGCTCCCTGGTGCCCCCCCCCTCTGCATTAATGTACTCGAGCTATTAGACTAGCAACTTGGTCCCACCATTTTACAGTGAAGCTATTAAAATGTAACCGCAACTTAAGAGCTTCTTTTCTCGCACTTCCCGCCTGTGGAATTCCCTTCTGTATACTTGCTTCCCCGACAGATACAATTTCCAAGAATTTCAATGTAAGGTCAATGGCCATGTATTATCTGTCTGACTCGCATCTTTTCCCTCATGTTCTTTTCTCCGTTCACTCTATTCTCTTCAGCTCGATTCACACCAGTATTCTCATCCTTCTCTTACCCATTCTCTGAAATCTCCTACAACTTGTTCCTCTTTCTCTTCTCCTATGTAACCCCCTTGCACACCAGTGGCAGTAAAACTGACTTGCTTGGGGTGAAATGATTATAAAAAAATTCGATTCTTTTAAATTTTTTTCCATCACTTTTGTTTTTATCAAAATATGGGATATTTATTTAAATTTATTTAAATTTATTTTAGTTAAAAGTTGACCCGCCAAGAATGGTGAAATATTCTAAAAGGTGGGCACAAATTCATTGTGTATGATCTATCAACTAAGACATCTAAACGAAATTAAAAATATTGAAGAATTTTATTATGCTTAGATATACCACTTTCATCTAAAAATCGTCTTGAGATATAAAAAAATGATATGTTCCCATCTCTCTCTCTCTCTTCAACAGTATATTTGTATATATAATTCTACCGGCCTGAATATTTGTAAGTAATTTTTTTACGAAAATGTGTGTCGTTAGGCAGGATTAGAACCATAACAACATTTGGGAAGACATCAATTGATCTTATGCGTTTTTAACCGCTCGACCACGAATGATTTCACAGTAAAATATATGATTATGTAATATGTGATTAAATGCGTCAGTTGTTAATCAATTTCGTTAATGTCCTGAAATTTCCGTAATTTATCATATATTATCCAATACCTTTATGTTTAAAGACGTTACTACCATTTTTAGTATGACAATTTTTTCCAGGAAATCATAATTATCCTTCCGTGGAAATTCCACGGGTTCCGCTAGTTATTATTGGTGTTATTATTGTTATTGATTTTTACGTCAGATGTTTTATGGTCAGATGTTTTATGGTCAGATGTTTTATGGTCAGATGTTTTATGGTCAGATGTTTTTATGGTCAGATGTTTTATGGTCAGATGTTTTTATGGTCAGATGTTTTATGGTCAGATGTTTTACGTCAGATGTTTTATGGTCACTCCAGCAACATTGTAGCCTGTACAGTCTTAACCCTAACTTGAGTATTCACACCCGTCGTCTATTAATTATCACTTAATAAGAAGTGAAGGCATATTTAATCAAATATTCCGAAATTTGTAGAGTATCCTAACGGATCCTAGAAATTCTATGGTTTCTTCCTCAAATCACTTGTTCATCCAATTTTAATTCTATCTCTTGTGTCACGGTTACAAAGCTCTAGTTATTATGGGAAGGACCGTCATCCTTATATATCACCAACTTTTCTGATTCCGTATGAAGTTCTGTTTTATCAGCTATTGTTTTTATTTTCAATATTTACTTTCATAATCTAATTTATTATTTATGCTTTTTTATGTTCACATTAGTACAGTGGGTTTCACTGAGGGCCACGCAACACTTCCGAGTGAACCTTCTGTTATGGGTACGATTAGTACCTACGTATTTAATATCTTTCTTAGCTCTCGGGCAATGTCCTCGTATTCCTATAACTAATTATCCTTCATATGCATTACTGGTACGTTCGCATTTGGGATCTGGCAGATTTGCCATTGTGTACTCATATCAGATGTCTATTAATTGTTCCCTGATATAAAGTGGAAGTAAATCACCGCACTTTACACAGCGTTCTTTTAGACTCTTATAATGACGTAATTTGGATAATATCAGTTTAAATCTCTTGTAATTCAGTCTCGATCCTAACATGTGTGGTTCAATTCCAAGTGTACAAGTTATTATGGACAGAACCGTAAGAAAATATATTGCGCTGTTTTCGTTTCAAAACTTATTTTTTAATTTTTGGAGAAAGGTGTTGATTACCCGGTAATACATTTTAAGGTGTTAATTAATTTGTCATACTTTTCTGTTTGATATGACTTTATTATATTTCTATATATTAAAAACTATAAAAAAATATTGTCATTCATTATAAATGAAAAGAGAAACAAATATTGCCGATACAATATGGAAGCTGTTAGTAATGAAAGAAATGGCAACAGTATGAAAGAAATGGCAACAGTAGAAATCAAAACATGGAAAGAGAAACAGCAGTCAAAAAATAAGAGCAAGCAGTAGAAGTTGCAACCTAATCAGCAGTTAGGTAAAGTTTAAGGCTGTAAGTTTACTACAGCAAATTTTCCTAGAATGGCCAGATGGATACAAGCAATGGTTTGTGAAATTAGTAACAGAATGGTTGCGAGTTCTAATCCATGAATCAGGTAGTATGTACCACCACTCAGTGCAAACGAGCGGGCATTAATTGAATAGTACTAAATGAAATAAGAGCTAGACGTGATATCCCTAGACATGGAACAAGAATATTTTACCCCCGTAGATCAAATAAAGGGTTCAGTTCAAAATTCGTTGTAGTTTACCCAGATCAATATACACACGGAAAAGGCCGGAAACGCTGTGATAACAACAAAGATGAGGACGATACTTCGAATATAAATATTGTATATATGAAATATCATTTGTAAACAACTGATATTGGCACCTTGATTTTAATTTTATATCACCCAGGCAAGGCAATAAAGCCACAAGGACGCAAAAGCTCACTGATCGAGAATTGACGTTTTTAGAGGTATGTCAACACTTCTGAGGATTATTTAATGCTGAAATCTAAATATTTCGGAACAATTTTATTGCTTCAACTAAGTAAACTTTGAACGCAATTGTATGTTCTCAACTACTGATAACATGCATTGTTGGTAATTTTACCATAAATTGAAATTTTTGTTCATTTATTCTATAAAAATGTTGCTGGTGTTTTACTATAGGAAAGTATTTTAATACGTTCATAGGATTTTTACCCCAGTTTAGGGGTTCACTATTTTTCTATAGCTGGGACCCTAACAAGTGCTACCACACCAGGTCAGGGTAGACCTGTGAACAACAACAATTAAGAGGTTGTTGCAAGCTCTTTAAAAACGTCAATTTACATTTTTGATGATCAAAGGCAATAAAGCCACTAAGACACAAGTAGTTGCTTACTGTTAGAGAATATGAGAAAAGCTATTAAGGAGAGAGAACAATGAAAGAACGATAATTAATAACACAAAATATAACGATTGGTTTTGCATTTACATTTTTATAGATTAAAGCAAATAAAGTCACTAAGACGCAGATAGTGACGTAGTGTTAGAAAATATGAGAAAAGCTACTATTAAAGAGAAGACAATAAATGGATTAAGAAAAGAGAAGATAATGATTGACATTGCATTTGAAGATCGAAGTTGACTTGTTTTCAAGGAGCCCGAAGAGAGTTCCACAATCGAGCAACGCGAGAGAAGAAATTGCTCTATTTTGTACTTTAGTTTTTATTGCCAGTCAGTCAGTTAAGTGCCATAAGTGATACACGCATTGGGCGATCATGTCTCGAAAGAGACATGACTAATTGGGCAGAAGATTCCTATTGCTTTCTGCGGTAGACTGGTTGCCAGCCAAGGCTATAGAACCGAATCTGTTCTATTATTTAACCCATAACTGGAGGGCAGAGACGGATTAATACCTTTCCCAAGGGTATCTAATCTAAACTTGGAACTTTGTCTCTCTGTGTGTGTGTGTGTCCATTACCTATAGACTCCGAAACGGCTGAACCGATTTTCTTGAAAATTTACACAGTTGTACTATAAGCGTCTGCGAGTGTTCTTAGCTAGGTTTTGTGTCGCGGTACCCCCGATAAATATCGAAAATCGATAATCGAAAAAATCAAGTTATAAAAGGAATGGTCCGATTTTAATCAAATTTGATACACTCATAGACAAAGACATAAGAAACAATATTCAGAAGTTTCAATGTTTGCAGTTCTTACAATAGTGCAGAAAATTGATAATATATATATATATATATATATATATATATAAAAGGCAAGATGTTTGTGTGTGTGTCTGTTTATCTGTCTGTATGTCCTTTATACAAATCCACAAGTTTTATCCGATTTTCGCCAAACTTCACACAAATATTCTTTAGGCTGAGTCTGAGCTCCAGGACTATGGATTAGTTTTAAATCTTTCATTACACCGAGCAACGCCGGGCTATACTGCTAGTTTATGCATAAGTGAATGCAAGGAATTTAAATAGAATTCGAACTCGGCTCCCCAATATGTTGTTCCCAGTCGATATCCATGGCACCACAACCAATTTTTTTGTACGGCATGTAATTTCAATCTTGATGTTTCAAATAAGAAGTATTTTTAAGCTAAGTAAAAATGTCTGAAATCATATGTAGTTGTGTATAATACGACCGCACGTCTTTGTCTTTAATTTTCGTTCAGTGTTTCATGTATTATGCGCAAGAAAATGCGCTACGTGACCAGAGATGATGAAAAGATGTAGCCGTCCCTCTTGCTGTGAGAGAGACAGGCAGCAAAATGAAGCTGACGTCTACGGTAGGGTTAATAACAACAATAACAAGAGGCACTAGTCATCGCAGCAGTAGTATGGCATTCGAGGACAATCGACGAGGGATTAACGCTAAAATGACACTATAATGACGGATTGGAAAATGATAAAAGACTGTTAAGGAGGCATTACTGATGAGAACCTCCCCTCTTACCATCCAAAATGTGTTGTTATTGTTATTTCCTGTTCAAATATTGTTACGTCTTGTTTGCAGCCTGCAGTTCACATCTACCAACCTCTTTGGCCCTGGGTTATTCAACAATGTGACAACAAAGTTAAAAGTCAAGTACTTTGCACTGTGAAATGATTTCTTTCCTTTTTTTTTTTTAAGACGAAACCAAATTTTCTTTAATTTTATTACCAGGCGTAAGATATTTTTCTGTGTATAGTCAGATATATGTAGGTGCTGTAGGGCAGTTAAGAATATAAATAACTAAAAACAATTAAAAGTAAAAACTAAGACGACATTGAGGTGTTATCATTTCAAGAATTGCTTGAAAGACTGAAATCATTGCTTTGTATAAAACTGAAAGCATGGTCATCAGCAAAAAGAAGAGCCAAACATTCCAACTACAGGCCAGGGATACGAAAATCATGCTGATAAAGAAATTTACATACCTGAGAAGTGTTCTAACAGAGGACCGAAAGTGTGACACTGAGATCCGTAAATGTATTGGCATGGCAAAAGACACATTCAAAAAGCTAAGCAGGGTATTGTGAGGCAGGAAAATTTCGTTGGAAAGAAAAAAAGAGTCAGTCAGTCAAGTGCCATACGTGATACACGCTTTGGGCGATCATGTCTCGAAAGAGACATGACTGACTGGGTAGAAGATTATCCCGCAGTAGGTTGCTATTGCTTTCTGCAGTGGACTGGTTGCCAGCCAAGACGTTAGAACCAAATCTGTCATATTATTTAACCCATAACTGGACTGAAGAGACGGATTAATACCTTTCCCAAGGGCATTTGCGCGTAAGCGAATGCAGCAAATTTAATTGGAATTCGAACTCGGCTCCCCGATTTGTCGTTCCGAGTCGATATCCAGTGCACCACAACGCACTGGACTGTTATGTGATATCTGTCCTCTTATATGGCAGCGAATGCTGGACAATCTCCTCAAAGAAGAAAGTAAAATTCGAAGCAACAGAAATATGTTTCTACAGAAGGATGCTGAGTTTACCATAGAACATTTGAGTAACTACGAGGTTTGGAGAGGAAAGAAACGAGAAAGAAACTTATACTTAAGAAAGAGACAGCTGTATTTCCTGGGACACATAATGAGGAAAATGAGCTTAGAGAATTGAATACTTACAGGGCAGATAGAAGGAGAGACATGGGAAGGCAGTGAGTGACATAACTGTTGAGCTTAAGCAAATGGATGTCAGAGCAGGGTTTGAAGGAAATATCAAGAGAAAAGGTCTTAAGAGCTACAAGGGACAGAAAAATGTGGAAGGCAACGTTCGCTTTTGTTCTGAAGGGACACAACGCTTAAAAGAAGAATTATTACTATTACCATAATATTTCATCTGTTTATTTCTACGGCCTTCTGAATTTGATTTATAATTATCAAAATTAATAGACTAATATATCGCATAAGTTTTAATTTGTAAGATAATGATATAACTTCTAAACGTATTTATTGAACCCATACAGTGAGGCGATTCTGCGAGAATTGGAAGTCATAACAGAATTCATTACTGGCTGCCAAAATCTTCACAGTATAGAATCGCCCGGTTCGCACTATCGCCCGGTTCACACTCCACCCACATCTATTGAACAGGTAAAGAGGCTCATCCCTTGTTCCCTGCTTAGGATGTGGTTTCCGGTTTTCTCTTTTCCAATCTTTCAACTCCTTTTCCTTCTTTTTTTTCAATTGGAGTAGAGACACTAAACTATCGCCCGTTGCACACTCCACCCACGTCTATCGATCAGGTGAAGAGGCTCATCCCTTGTTCCCTGCTTAGGATGTGGTTTTCGGTTTTCTCTTTTCAAATCTTGTCACTCTTACGTAGTCCCTGCACATCAGTGGCGTTACCGCCTTGCTCGGGGGATATGATTAAAAAAAAAGAAACAAATATGCAGATGAGACAGAACTTCTACGGAAGATAGTGAAAAAAAAGCGAGAAGAAAGGAATTGAACGTCAATTTCCGGAAGAGAAATCTATCATGAAAGAACAACCTAACATACAAATTACAAAATGGAAATATTAAAATCAAACGAGTAAAACAATTTAAATATCTGTTATGGTACAGTGGATATCGGCTCGGAACGAGAAACCGGGGAGCCGAGTTCGAATTCCAGTTGAATCCATTGCATTCACTTACGCGCAAATACCCTTGGGAAAGGTATTAATCCGTCTCTTCCTTCCAGTTATGGGTTAAATAACAGGACAGATTGGGTTCTATAGCCTTGGTCGGCAACCAGTCTACCGCAGAAAGCAATGGCAACCTACTGCGGGATAATCTTCTGCCCAGTCAGTCATGTCTCGAAAGAGACATGATCGCCTAAGCGTGTATCACGTATGGCACTTAATTGACTGAATGTGAGCTTATTAACACCAGCACAAAATTGTTTTAAACAGTTTTTGTAGGTTAACATTCATTATAGACAATGGCATTTGTCAGAATTGAAAAATATTGATTTGTTTTTATCATTTTAGAAGGAAGGTCTCCTTCCTAATATGAACACAGCGTTAAGTCCAGTCGATCCATGAACTTTTAAAGAGTTAACTGCCCCTTGTTTTTATTAACATCTGTCAGGTACAAACTGTACTTACGTTATCGATAACTGCGTCGTTGTTACAATCGAGAAAAGGCGTAATAATAGTCGTATCTTCGGTGATAATATTGAATCAATCGACATTCATTGATTAAATACTGATTTTTCTATGACAAAGTTTTCTTTTACGGCATTCATCTTTAAAATGGTTAGAGCCAAGGGAGACTGTTGCAGAGACACACAGCCAAGTGATTCAAAAGTCTCGTTAAAACATCTACTCACCTGCCAGTTGTGAGTTCAATTCATGAGTCTGATAATTCTTAAAGGTCACATATTCTGTTTCAGTAGAAGAAACGGACAAATAACACAAAAGGTGAACCAAACAGGTGAGTATTAACTGATATGAATTATCTCCCCTTACTTGCATGATTTATATCTCCCTAAGCATGAGAAACGGAATGAGAACAGTCTAACCGTGTGGATTGAAGAAAGGGTTCGATTCCAAATTGAAAGAAGTTTACTGAATACAATTTTAATTGATTGTTTTTTTAATGGCATATCGATTCCTTATGGGTTAATTAATGCCGAAATATAAATTTCGAGGCAGCTTTGAAGTAATAGATATATGATATGTGTTATTATGCTTTCACAGTTAAATACATGGTAGATAGTACTAAGCTTTTGTGCATATACATGTTTGTGTAAACATATTACGTTGTTACGAAAACAATGGCTGATATCAGAAACATAATTTTATCCCTGAATAATGAACTGTAGAAATGTTAAAATTAATCAGAATACGAACCTTGAGTATCTATGCACCTCTGCCATCAATCGACGAGATTATTTATTCCTCGAGGATAAAAAGTTATTGGCTGTGACGAAACGAAATCTTTGAAAGCTGATTCCACTTCTGGTTTGAACTTAAAATCGTTACCTTTTAAAAATGTGCTTAAAAATGATAGTGGGTGAAAGATCAGGAGTATATGAAAGATGAGGTAAACTCCTGTATCCCAATTCCGTGAATTTTTGCAATGTATTTCTGGCAACATGTGGCCGCGCATTATTGTAGTGTAGAATTGGATTGCATCGATTCGTCAATGCAGGTTTCATTTTTTACAGGCGTGAATGCATTTCGGATGAGCGTTGTTATATTGTATAGCCTTGGCTGGGAACGAGTCTACCGCAGAAAGCAATGGCAACCTACTGCGGGATAATCTACTGCCCAGTCAGTCATGACTCATTCGAGACATGATCGCCCAAGCGTTTTTCACATATAACACTTAACTGACTGACTGAATGCAGCAAATCTCTGCATTAATGCTCTTTTTTTTTTTTAAACGCCACTGATATGCAGGGGGCTACGTAATAGTGAAAAGATTGGAAAAGAGAAAGCCGGAAACCACATCCTAAACGGGGAACAAGGGATAAGCCTCTTAACCTGTTCAATAGACGTGGGAAGCTCTGATTGGCTTTCAGAAATGTGTAGTGGTTAACACCAATTGCAGACCAATTAGCGTTGGAAACTATTTAGGGGATTCATCACGATTAAGCCATTGACTTGATCGTTTACGGTTATCATAAAGAATCCACCTTTCATCACAAGTGACTATTCGGTGAAGAAAGGGATCATTGGTGGTACGCAGAAAGATCGTCTAGCACACTTCAAAACACCTAAATTTTGATTTTCAGATCTTGAGAAACCCATTTTCGTCTGAGATAGATAGATAGATAGATAGATAGATAGATAGATAGATAGATAGATACGAAAAACTGACTTGGATAGATATATAGAAACAAAGAGATTTATTTTGATAGACAGATAAACATGAAGACTCTGATTTTGATATCTGTCTATCTATCTATCGAGCTAGAGTGATAGATGCCAATGACTGCCTTTTCTAGATAAATATTTAGATAGATACGAAGGTATATATATATATATATATATATATATACCTTCGTATCTATTAGCTGGGACCCTAACAAGTGCTACAACTCCGGTTCAGAGTGGACCTGACTATAACAGTAATGAAAAGATGGTTCCACGCTCCTCTAAATCACTCAATCAGAATTCTTGCTGCCGGATGTAGTTTATCCCTATAGTCCGGATTCGGATGTAGTTTATCCCTATAGTCCGGATTCGGATTTAGTTTATCCCTAAAGCCCGGATTCGGATGTAGTTTATCCCTATAGTCCGGATTCGGATGTAGTTTATCCCTAAAGTCCGGATTCGGATGTAGTTTATCCCTATAGTCCGGATTCGGATGTAGTTTATCCCTATAGTCCAGATTCGGATGTAGTTTATCCCTATAGTCCGGATTCGGATGTAGTTTATCCCTAAAGTCCGGATTCGGATTTAGTTTATCCCTAAAGCCCGGATTCGGATGTAGTTTATCCCATAAAGTCCGGATTCGGATGTTGTTTATCCCTAAAGTCCGGATTCGGATGTTGTTTATCCCTATAGTCCGGATTCGGATGTAGTTTATCCCTATAAAGTCCGGATTCGGATGTAGTTTATCCCTATAAAGTCCGGATTCGGATGTAGTTTATCCCTATAGTCCGGATTCGGATGTAGTTTATCCCTATAGTCCGGATTCGGATGTAGTTTATCCCATAGGTTCGGATGTATATATATATATATATATATATATATATATATATATATATATATATATTTATAATATATATATATATATATATATATATATATAAACTGACTTTGCGAGATAGATACGAAGAGACTGACTTTGATATCTATCTATCTATCTATCTATCTATCTATCTATCTATCTTTGGGTTTGGGAAATGTTTGGGGGACTCATCACGATTAAGCCTGATGACCTGATTGTTTTCGGTTATCATAAAGAATCCACCTTTCATCACAAGTGACTATTCGGTGAAGAAAGGGATCATTGGTGTTACACATAAAGGGCATCGAGCACATTTGAAAACGCTTAAGTTTTGAATTTTCATTGAGATCATGAGGAACGCATTTATCGAACTTTTTCATTTTGCCAGTACCCTGCCAATGGCGTGAGACTGCTGCAGCGCTGATAACAAATGTCTGAGATAGTCCTCTGACACTTTGACGTGGGTTTTACTCAACAACTACTTGCAATTGTTTTTTGTCAAGTCTGCATGACCATCCTCTACCTTCTTCATCGTCAATGCCCTCATCTGTTTGGCATTTCCGGAACCACCTTCGTACTGTCCGATTAATTGTGGACCCATCTCTTCATGCTCTGTTGATGTTGGTAGAAGTTTGTGAGGCACTATGCCAAAGTTTGAACTCATGCAAGAAAAGTAAACGAAGATGTTTTGTTATGTTCATAACTAGCAGTATATCCCGGCGTTGCTCGGGTGTAATGAAAGCTTTAAAACTAATCCATGGTTCTGGAACTCAGACTCTTTGGACATTGGCACGAAAGACTAAAAAGCAATAGTTGTTTCTAGTTAAACCGAAACCGTAGACTGAAAGAGAAATGAATGGATGTAAGTCAAATTTTGATTTCCTGATATAGATATCAAATAAGTTTTTTAAGTTAAAGAGGGTTTTGTGGAAAATCAGATCTATTGCTGGTATCTATTTTTTCCCAAAAATATATTACTGGTCATATTTTATTTTCACAAAAATGTTATGCTGGTAATTTGAAAAATGTATTACTGGTAATATTTTCTTCATAGATGTATTACTGGTAATAATTTTTCCCTCAAAAATGTATTGCTGGTAATAATTTTTTTTCTACAAAATGTATTGCTACAATTTTTTAATAAAAGTCTATTTTTATTCTTTCATAGTGTTTTGACCCAAATTTGGGGGTTAACTATTTGCCCATAGCTGGGACCCTAACAAGTGCTACAACTCCGGTTCAGAGTGGACCTGACTATAACAGTAATGAAAAGATGGTTCCACGCTCCTCTAAATCACTCAATCAGAATTCTTGCTGCCGGATGTAGTTTATCCCTATAGTCCAGATTCGGATGTAGTTTATCCCTAAAGTCCGGATTCGGATTTAGTTTATCCCTAAAGCCCGGATTCGGATGTAGTTTATCCCTATAGTCCGGATTCGGATGTGGTTTATCCCAAAGTCCGGATTCGGATTGTTTATCCCTAAAGTCCGGATTCGGATGTAGTTTATCCCTATAGTCCGGATTCGGATGTAGTTTATCCCTATAAAGTCCGGATTCGGATGTAGTTTATCCCTATAAAGTCCGGATTCGGATGTAGTTTATCCCTATAGTCCGGATTCGGATGTAGTTTATCCCTAAAGTCCGGATTCGGATGTAGTTTATCCCTATAGTCCGGATTCGGATGTAGTTTATCCCTAAAGTCCGGATTCGGATGTAGTTTATCCCTATAGTCCGGATTCGGATGTAGTTTATCCCTATAGTCCGGATTCGGATGTAGTTTATCCCTAAAGTCCGGATTCGGATTTAGTTTATCCCTAAAGCCCGGATTCGGATGTAGTTTATCCCTATAGTCCGGATTCGGATGTAGTTTATCCCTAAAGTCCGGATTCGGATGTAGTTTATCCCTATAGTCCGGATTCGGATGTAGTTTATCCCTATAGTCCGGATTCGGATGTAGTTTATCCCTAAAGTCCGGATTCGGATGTAGTTTATCCCTATAGTCCGGATTCGGATGTAGTTTATCCCTATAGTCCGGATTCGGATGTAGTTTATCCCTAAAGTCCGGATTCGGATGTAGTTTATCCCTATAGTCCGGATTCGGATGCAGTTCATTCTCATACCCAGGAAGCCCCAAATGCTGTGAATATAACAATGAAGATTGGCATGATAACACTGTTAATATGTTAATAGTAATATTAGTTGTTTCCTTATAAAGAAATATTCGGCATTCATTGGCCGAACATCCCGTGACACTGTCGGTTGAAATCTGTAAAGGCAAAACAAATGCTCGCATCAATACATGAAAAAGCGATAAATGTTAGTGGAAGTAGGAAAGCTATATTCTCTTTTCTTCCCTCTTTCTTTCTTTTTAATATCTTTTTACTTTGTATGGAGAAAGAAAAATTTTCCAAAAATAAAGGGATAGTTTTTTACATATAATAATAAAAAATAATAATCATAAAAATGTTTATTACTATGATTGTTAACTACCTAATGAGACATCGTTTTTTCAATGTCGAAACAAAATGTACCATTTTCATATGTTCTAATGAATTAATTCATACCATATATTTGATTTGTATACTCCTTTCCTTATGTATATAGCAGTGCTCAATTTCAAATACTTTAAAAAGAGTTTTTTAATATACCGTGTGATTGAAAAGTCTCTCCCCATTTAAAATACTTATTTAAAAACAATAATTTTTACAATAAATGGATATGAGCGGAAAGTATTTAGTATGAGGTTATATTTAAAAGTCGATATGGGTACTAGATTTGGCTACCAACTTCTCCAGCAGCTCAGAAATCGTGTTAACTGATTCCATCGGGAACTCTTGTGGTATGGAAGGCATAACCTTTTTTTTTATCATTTCACCCCAAGCAAGGCATTCCACTGCCACTATTGCGCAGGGGGTTACATAGGAGAAAGTGATGAGAAAGAGTGGTTAGGGGGTTACATAGGGAAAACGATGAGAAAGAGTGGTTAGGGGGTTATATAGGGGAAAGTGATGAGAAAGAGTGGTTAGGGGATTACATAGGGGAAGGTAAAGAGAAAGAGTGGTTAGATGTAGGAAATGTCAGAAGGAGGGTGATAGACGGGTAAGGATACTGAGGATGAGGGTTGGATAGATGGGAAGAGTGTTTGAGAGAATGGATGTTAGTGTGTTAGGAGGTGTCTATTGACCTTATATTTAAACTCCTGGCGATTGTAGCTGTCGGGGAAGCCAGTATGTGGAAGGGAATTCTACAGGCGGCAAGTGCGAGAAAAGAAGCTGTTGGAGTAGAAATTGCAGTTACATTTTATCGGTTTTACTGTAAAAAGGTGGGACGTATTTGCTAATCTAGTATCTCGCGCAAATTCGTACCTAGGAGACACTAGTGATCTAAGTTCATCGGAACAGAAGCCGTGAAAGTATTTATAGAAGAGGCACAGAGAAGACACGTGCATTTGATTTTCAACTTTCTTCCAAAATTTTAGTTTCGTATTGTGAACTTGCTTCTTTAAACAGCCCCAAAGAAAAAAACTCATGGGGTGTTAAGGCAGGACTCCTGGTTGACCACTCATACTGCTGTATATCAATTTGATGAAAAATAGACTGGACCCAAATTTGAAAATCTGTTTTATTTATAAAAAAAAATGCCGACAGGAATATATAAAAATATTTAATATTTTTTTTAATTATTCTCGTTTTTTTCAGTAACGTGTGGTCTGGAGTCGGTGTTTAGTTGGCGATAGGCTCATGCATGAGTTGACGACTCGACTGCTGTCTACAACTGCTAGACGCAACTCCAGACTGACTCTCCGACAGCTGAAGTCACTTAAATAGTTGCCTCGTTACACCTAGTCACTATACACCAATGTGAGAAATATGTCATATACTCCTGAGTATATTCTGCTTGAATCATTATGTCGGAGAATAAACCGATGCTTCTTCGTGGAAAATGAATTGCAAACAAAACCACTGTTTTTTTCTCTCATAAATGACAGACCATAAACGGCCATCGATTCAGAGAGAATGCACACAAACGAAATGTCTTTTCAAGAAAAATGACAAAATATAAATTTCAAACACAAGGACTTGCCTTTTCTAACTGATAAAATCGGCAGACATCAACACGTATATCTGAAATATTATATATTTTTCTCACTTTTCTTCTTTGACTTTTGTGGAGTGGGTTTGGTCTGGGTTGTAAGCACACGCGCATTCTAGGCCGCCAGCTACCGGCTGTTCACCCGGCCTTACCTAGCCCCTCTCTGAGCTGTTTTCAAGTCAACCGCTTTCTGCAACCGCTGTCTGCAAACTGTTAAAGTCAATTCTCTAAAACTGAGTCTCGGTGACTGCTGACGTCACTTAAATTGTTGCTCTCTGACACCTGTAGCTTCCGGTGAACTCTGCTTCATCTCGGACGCTGATCTTTTTGATCCTGGTCGTCAAAGTAAAATTTTAGCTCGACAGCTGTGTTTCGCACTCAACGACATCTCCCTGCGTCGCCCAGTCCAAAATGCACTTCTTGGCAAAATTCCACACAGATCAAGATATTATTTCACAATAAATAAAATAGAGAGTTGTTTTTCATTCGCCCTGTAAATATATATATATATATGTTTTTTTCTAAACATATACTGTTATATGTAACAGACAATGAATCTCCTATTATGTTTAATAATGAGCCGTTCTAAACATCGTATTTTGGCTTTAATTTCAGGTGAAAATAAAGACAAGAATTCTCCAACATTTGGATAATTTTTTATTAAGTTAGTTCTAAGCTTTCGGCTCACATGAGCCATCTTCAGAGAGGTTACAAGGACGTTAACATAAAAGACATCCACCATCAGCGACGATTTTATCTTGTGTTGATATAAAATTTTGTTAAGCAACGATAGCAGTTACCAAAAATAGCAAACGCAGTTCGTAAATTAATGAAATCACGTTTAAATCTGGTCATAACATTGCATTTAAATATATGATTCTGTTATCATTTCGAGCTCTCACGGGGTGTGACGTCATAGAACCGCATTACAAATTACACTATATATATATATATATATATATATATATATATATATATATATATATATATATTCAAATCTTGATATTAATATAAATAACCTATTGTTATGACGGTTGACCAGTCCATTTAATATACAGGGTGACTGAAAAGTAACTTCTTATTTTATGTATTATGGACTCTCTCATTTTGTAAAATTTATAAAATAATAAAGATTATATTTAGACGGGAGAGTCCCCCATACATAGAATAGGGAGAAAAAGATATGTTTTGATTATTCACTCATTAACAGACTGTTTCATGCCTTTCAGTACGATTTTCAAAATGCCTGTTTGTTTTACTCGGACGCTTCCAACAGTTACAATGATTTTTCGTGTCTTTCAAAAGGAATGTACCTGCTTACTGATAGTTCGAAATAGATTTATATTTCTTTTGATGATTAATCAGTTACATAATTATATATAATAACTTAGCCTAAAGGATCGAGACATTTGATAAGATATGATCAATTTATTAAACGAAAAATACAGATATAAAAAATAAATCGTAACATACCTCACAGTTTAATAGAAGAAATTTGAATTAAGAAAGTTTCACTCTTCAATTCTTGCTTTTCCCAAAAATCAATATCAAGTTAAGCTGCTTGGTGAATTTCGATTCAAAGAACAGACTATAGCGGGGAGGGGTAACAAATGGCTGCTGATACCTTGGCCAGGATAGCTTCGCATAACAGAATAAATAAATAAATAAATAAAAATTTCAAACTTTTTTTTTCCCCAAATGAAGCATGAACGCCAAAAAGGGGGGAAAAAAAAACAAAACAAAAAAAACGAAAAATACAGATATAAAAAATAAATCGTAATATACCTCACAGTTTAACACAGGAAATTTGAATTAAGAAAGTTTCAGTCTTCAATTCTTGCTTTTCCCAAAAATCAACATCAAGTTAAGCTGCTTGGTGAATTTCGATTCAAAGAACAGACCGAATTAGCGACGATCTTTGACGGAAATTCATCACAATTCTCAAATTGGACACTGAACTATCCCTAATCCCGATGAATGGATATTCACTTAGGGTGGCCCCGAGTATTGAGCGACTATTGAGCCTTAAAATCAATCCAGACCATAAGTGGGGCTCGTACATACGATGTATCGCTAAAGATACTGAAAAAATGTATCGTTCCAGTAAATACCTGACTCATTCGGCTCTCCTCTACGCTTACAAGAACCAGATCGGGTACAAAATGGAGTAGTGCTGTCATATTTGAGCTGGAGTTTCCGGTTTCGCTAGTGCAAAAATATCTTCACGCCCTTATGGATGGTAAATTATTTTTTCACCTTACAAACTTTTCCTCACAGACAATAAATCGCAAGGCTATCACTGCTCTTTCGCTATTTCCATGGAGAGTGTTCAAACGAACTACATTCCTTAGATACCCCAGTCAAAACCTTCACAGCTAAGACCCACTATAGCTACTTATATTCATTTTGCATTCAGCTTCTTTCGTAAACTGTTTGCTCTTTGGAACCGACCCCTAAAAATATATTTTCCCGAACACTACTATCTTAACTTGCTAAAGTTTAAGATTAACTGTTGTCGTCCCTACATATCTGCCTAAACTCTACCTCGGTAACCCCTCTACCTCAAGTGGCTACGAGTCCTTGTACAGGGTAAAAATGACTGTAACAAATAAAATATGCTAGAGAAAACAAAACGCATTCTCTATCATTACTCTTTATATGAGAAAGCCATTTCGTACTCTACGCACCGGACGTTAGTTATAGCGCTTCATATGTGTATACATTTATACGTATGATTTAAGATATGTCGAAATAAAAGTGACTGTCAGCAAATACATACGCACATACAATGAAATAACGATATATATTTATATATAAACATGTTACGGAAATTAACAAAATTTAACGAAAATTGGTTATAAGCAACCGACAATTTTTAATAAATTATTTTGGACATTATTTTTACCGATACTCGTATTTAAGTAGATATTCTGTTTTTAATTAAACAGTATTTTATATTTATATCTACCGGCCCGATTATTTCACGATAAATTTTATTGCGAAAATGTGTGCTATCGTGAAATAATCAGGCCGGTAGATATAAATATAAAATACTGTTTAATTAAAAACAGAATATCTACTTAAATACGAGTATCGGTAAAAATAATGTCCAAAATAATTCATTACATATTTATATATATATATCAAAAACAATATTGGGTAAAAATGTATGAGAAAGTTGCACCAACAGATATATATATATATATATATATATATATATATATATATATATATGTTATGACCTTGAATAATTAGTAATCACTGAACGCATTGCCCATCGCTAGCCACTATTTTTCCTCCTATTTCTGGTAGCATTTTAATTTCGCGTCGGAAAGACGACACATCTTTTGAGGCTAACCACGAGTCGACCCATTTTTTCTTCATAAGAATGAAAGTGCTGCTCAACCAGGCCATGTGTCATCGACCGGAACAAGTGATAATTTCAGCGTTTTCAAGTAGGTTTTCACCCCTTTCGTAACATGTGGTCGAACGTTGTCCTATTGTAAAATCACTTTGTCGTGTCTCCGGTTATATAACGGCCGTTTTTTCTTCAATGCTTTGCTCAAATGTATCGATTGCAGTCAATAGAGATCTCCCGTGAAGGTTTAGGTCTTTTTGAGATGCTCATAATAAACTACACCCAGCTGATTCTACCAAATGCAGAGCTTAAGTTTCAAACCATGGATATTCGGATGTTAATGCATGGCCGGTCTTAACCCACGATCTTCTACTCTTGGTGTTATCGTAGAATATCCACTTTCCATCGCCGGTCACGATCAGTTAAGTGCCCATACGTGATACACGCTTGGGCGATCATGTCTCGAAAGAGACATAACTGACTGGGCAGAAGATTATCCCGCAGTAGGTTGCCATTGCTTTCTGCGGTAGACTGGTTGCCGACCAAGGCTATAGAACACAATCTGTCCTGTTATTTGAGTCATGGCTAGATGGGGAAGATATGTACTATATTATTAAGTATTATTTAGTGGGGGATCAGTTTATTACTTCATAACAATATAAAACTGATCCCCCACTTTATGACCAGTAGAAGCCTTAATCATGCTTTCAACTATTATATTCAGTCAGTCAGTTAAGTGCCCATACGTGATACACGCTTGGGCGATCATGTCTCGAAAGAGACATAACTGACTGGGCAGAAGATTATCCCGCAGTAGGTTGCCATTGCTTTCTGCGGTAGGCTGGTTGCCGACCAAGGCTATAGAACCCAATCTGTCCTGTTATTTAACCCATAACTGGAAGGAATAAAGGGATTAATACCTTTCCCAAGGGTATTTGCACGTAAGTGAATGCAATGAATTAAACTGGAATTCGAACTCGGCTCCCCGATTTCTCGTTCCGAGCTGATATCCAATGCACCACAACGCACACCCAACACTGACCGGTCACGATACAATGCAAAAAAACTTACCTCGTCTGCCGTTGAAGCAGATGTGACAAGACACTGTTCGATACCTCTCCTCTCCAACTTTTAAGGCATCCAATGACCTTGCTTTTCAATAATTCCAATGCTTTTAAACGTTTCGAAACTGTTGTGCGATCTAGTTCAGCTTGCGCCTGACACGAGCCTTCATGAAGTAATGCCTCCAGTTGTTCATCTTCAAACTTTTTCGGTGCGCCACAGCGTTATCTATCTTCATCGTCAAAATCATTATTTTTGAAGCTTTTTTAACCAATCTCTGCATGTTGTTTCCGACAGAGCATGGTCGGCATAAGCCTGAACAAGAATTCTATGTGCTTCAGCTGCAAATTTCTTTTGAATAAAGTTGTGCAGTACAATTCCCCTCAAATAAATTGTTTTTGGTACAAAATCCAATATGTTTAACTCTATGAAACAAAGTTGTTTTCACTTAAGCGAAATGACATACACTGAATTTCAAGTTTGCCTAAAGTAGTTCCTTATAGATACGCTACCATCTGAAACTACACACACGCAGTTCTGGGAACGGCATCTGTTGGAAAACAGCGAGAACTTATTCATTGTTCTAATATATGATTTCATATATAAATAAAATATATTTGTAAAAGGACAATATTAATAATGACATAGCAACTTAGCCTGGGTGTTTAATCCTCAAATAAACAGTATTAAAGCTATTTTGCAAGCAAGTATTTATAAACAAAGTAAGAATGTTATTTTTTTTTTTTTAAATTTAAGAAACGCTCATAAATATTTATCGGCTTAACTGAAAAGTCGAGGTAAATTATGGAGTATATTAAGTGAGGTAATTTAGTGTTTTATAAATAAAATTGAATAAATGAAGTGTAGTTATTATTCGTTTTAATATCCTTCCTAATTTACCTAAAATATTTATATTTGCTTTAGCTTAATAAAATCCGTCAAAGGAAGAAACGCGTCGGTTAAAGTTTTTTATTGTCTTTATTCACACACACACACACACACACACACACACACACACACACACACACACACACACACACACACACACACGTATATATATTCATATATATATTTATGATATGAATATGAAACACATATCTCTAGTGGGTATATCATCGCCTATAATCACAGATATCTTTCAAACCTCTGGAGTTCTCATCAAATTTTACGATATATCTACTGCCATATCTACGTTCTTGACGACAGAAACATCCTAATTTTAATTTTAAAACGAGAAAGTGGTGTTTGTTGTAAAAAATGAAATATACATGAAATAATTTGCCGATCCGGCATTTAAAATTAGGTGATGGTCCCTTTGTTGGGTGCTTTCTCGTTTTCCCCTATGTTCAGTTTTATAAGGTTAGTATTTTAATTAAATGACCTAAATATTAGTAAAAAAAATTAAAATACAAAAAAAAATCTTTAAAAGTACGCATTTATTTTGATAATTTTTTTTAAAGATTACACTCTTTACGGAAAAAAATCTTAGAATATTTTCCCTAACAAAAATTTGGCTTCATAATCGTACCTATCAGCTATATACGTTTTAGTATAATGAGTGAAGAGAGAAAAAGACAATCTTTGAGGTTTGGGTACAATATTATCGTTTTAAGTTGGGGTGCTATAGTAGAAAGACTTATTCTCTTAATTAAATTTCCCCCGTTATGGGCATTTTTATATCCGTGATATAATAACACAGATTAAACGGAATGACTGAAAGGAAAAACAAAGGCATGACAAATATACTTTGTTCTCAGAGAAACATTTATTCTACTAAGACATACACAAAACTATATACACATGTCTCATGAGGAAAACACTATACAGTATATATCTACGCAGCAAAGCGGAGTGTAAGGAGAAGCAAAAAAGAGGGTCTTACATATAATAAAAAGATACTCCTGTATTTGCAGAAGTCATGATTTGGTCTCCATATTCAAACGAACTGAATTTGACTGCGGATTTCGTTACTTTATAGAGTGACGTCATTAAGCAGTCCATCATGTAACTCATGTGTCTTATCTCCTGCAAAGGGAGGTAAGCGCCTTCTGTATATCTACAATGTTTTCTTTTTTTTTATAAATTTAATAAAATCAGTTTCTTAATGAGTATTCAGCTTTTTCTTTAAGGTCAGTAAAAATTTTTCCATATTCATAACTTTAAAATATGTTTCAATGGGTGCTTAAATCGAAGAAAACTCAGTTAAATATATGAAGTAAATGGTTGGTTGTTTGTTTTTGGTTAATGACATATCAACTCTTCTATGGGTTATTTAATGACAAAATCTAAATATTTTGTATGCAAATCTATTTTTTTTGAGATAATAATGGTTTTAATGATACATGTCTAACTAATTAAACCATAACTGAAGGGAAACAAAATGGATTCTTATCTTTTCCAATAGGAATTTTTGCCGAAGTGAATATAACAGCTATCCCATTAACAATATGGAGCGTTATCCATTAGACCACACGCTCATCTAAGCTTACAGTACCTGATATTTCCAAGCAGACACCTATCTGACCAGACTCGACGTTGCTTAACTTCGGTAATTGTATATGGAGCATGATGATTTTTTTTACTATGCACTCTTTCCTTCTTATGATTTTTTTCATTTATTCTTTCTTTACATTTTTCATTCAGTTATTCATTTGTTATCTCTTTCTTTACTCTATTTCATGAATTTCTTTATTTTGTCTTTTTCACTCATTTACCTTTTTAATAGTTAAATATTTTTCTTTTATTCTTTATATTGCATTGCTCTCTTTATTTTTTAAGTCTTTTCATTCCTTATTCTTTTTGCAGACAATTTCATTCATTTCATCCTTTCATCTCATTACCTTTTTTCTTAGATTTTCACTTTCTTTCTTTCTTTCTTTTTTTCTTTCTTTCTGCCACATCCACGTGGTCTAATTTCATTTCTTCATTTATGTTTTATTTCATTTTTCAGCTCAGCATGTTTCCATTTCTTTTGTTATCTCTCTCTCTCTCTCTTTCTTTTTCTTTCTTTTTTGTGTCTTTCTATATTTATTTCTTACTGCTCAGTTTTTCTGTTTCCTTTCATCATTTTATTTCTCTTTCTTTTTTTCTTTTTTTCCTTCTTTCTTCTTACAGCTGTTTCTTTTCATCATTTCATTTCTATTCTCTTTTTTCTCTTTCTTTCTTTCTTTCTTTCTTTCAGCCGACGTGTTTCTGTTTCTTTTTATCATTTCTTTCTTTCTTTCTTTCTTTCTTTCTTTCTTTGAGCACAACGTGTTTCAGTTTCTTTTCATAATTTTATTTCTCTTCCTTTCCTTTTTTCTTTCTTTTTTCTTTCTTTCAGCTCAACATATTCCCATTTCTCTTTTTCATTAACTTTTCTTTTTCTTTCTTTTTTCAGTCTTTTCTTTCAGCCTTTTTTTCATCATTTTATTTCTTTTTCTCTTTCTTTCTTTCTTTGAGCAAGATCTAAAATTTTACATTTTCATTTCCCTTTTTCTTTCTTTCTTTCTTTCTTTCTTTCTTTCTTTCTTTCAGCTTAACATATTCATATTTCTTTTCTTCATTTAATTGTTCTTTCTTTCTTTCTCTTTTTTAGGTCACCATGTTTCTGTTTCTTTTCATCATTTTATTTTTCTTTCTTTCTTTCTTTCTTTCTTTCTTTCTTCTTACAGCTGTCTTTTTTTTTCCATCATTTCATTTTCTTCCGTCTTTCTTTCTTTCTTTCTTTGATCAGGATCTAAAAAAATTATTTTCATTTCTCTTTCTTTCTTTCTTTCTTTCTTTCTTTCTTTGATCATGATCCAAACATTTTTATTTTTCACTTCCTGCTTTCTTTCTTTCTTTCTTTCTTTCTTTCTTTCTTTCTAAACCTAGTCCCTTTCCTTTTTCAGTCCTCTTTCTTGATTCACATTCTTTTTAAATTTCTTTACCTTTTTACGTTTTTTCTTAAACCACTTCACTATCTCTCTCTATCCCTCTTTCTTTCTCTCTCTCTCTCTTTCTGAAACAATTTACCTTTTCATTTTTTTCATTCATTCTTACACATTCTTTCTTTCTTCATCAATTTCTCGTTCCTTTTCAGCCCTGCTTTCCTCTTACCTTCTACTTTCAGGTTTGAATGTCATGAGACTGGTGCTTGAAAAGAAATTCTTGGCTGATGTCTTGTCAATATGAATTACTGAGAAGGATTCATTTTTTGGCACAGAAACAACGCAACGACACTGACAATATTTCAATCCTGGCAGCATTTACTTTCAGCTCTTGGCAGAAAGTCGTACCAAAACTCCGACACAATAGAATCACATTTCCGTTCAAATTTCCACACTTATTCTTCGTCATTCCCCTGTCCTCTTCCCTTCAATCATGACGCTGTTTTCGTCTTCTCTCTTTCACATTCTGATTCCATCAAGTTGTTTGTTTTTTTTTGTTCGTTTGTTTGTTTTCTGCCTTTTTTATTTGTGAATTACAAAGCGTGACTTAGGATGGCACAAGGCCAAATATTAAGAAAGAGGGAGTAGAAATTTTATACTAAAACTTACACTCAAGTAGAAAGTATTATTCACCAGTATCTATCTATCGAAACTTATTTATAAAAGGAACTTTGTCTGTGTGTGTGTCCGTTACCTATAGGCTCCGAAATGGCTGAACCGATTTTCTTGAAAATTTACACAGTTGTACTATAAGTGTCTGCGAGTGTTCTTAGCTAGGTTTTGTGTCGAGGTACCCCCGATAAATATCGAAAATCGATAATCGAAAAAATCGGGTTAATGAAGGAGTGGTCCGATTTTAATCAAATTTGATACACTCATAGACAAAGACATAAGAAACAATATTCAGAAGTTTCAAGGTTGCAGTTCTTACAATAGTGCAGAAAATCGATAATTTATATATATAAATAGCAAGATGTTTGTGTGTGTGTCTGTTTATCTGCCTGTATGTCTGTATTTTTTTTTCAGCCCTTTTATTTTAGTTTTTGCTTCGGGTTTGGCTCTAAGTAGGTATAATTGTAGTTCTTAGTCTAAGCCATGATACCATTTACTTAGAGGACTTATTTAGCCTTCAAAATTCAGTTTACGACGAAAAGAATTTATTGATATCGATACCAGGAAATCAAAATTTGACTTACATCCATTCATTTTTCTTTCAGTCTACGGTTTCGCTTTAACTGGAAACAACTATTGCTTTTTAGTCTTTCGTGCCAACGTCCAAAGAGTCTGAGCTCCAGGACCATGGATTAGTTTTAAAGCATTCATCACACCCGAGCAACGCCGGGCTATACTGTTAGTTTCTCTATATTTCTGAGGCAGTATGTACACTGTTTACATTATTTGGACAATTGTCCTCATCTTTCTTGCTTTTTTGTACGACATCTCAGCAGTTGTACACTCCGGCCTTCTTCAGGTGCTAGGAATTTCGAACCGAACCCTTTATTACAATCACCGGGGTATGTCATTCTCATTCCTTGCTTAAAGCCTCTAACCCTCTAAGTTGTTCACCACAGCTGTAGCCAGGTATTGAACTCCCAACTCTTTGGGTCAAGTCACTGGAACTAACCAACGTCTATATCCACTGGGCCATGTGTTCTTAACGCAACAAAGATGAAGACAATAGTCTGAATAATATAAAAAGTATATTATTCACCATTTGAGTTTTACCTGTGCTCTCGCATAAATGAATAGCAATACTGCTAATAAATCTTGTAGAATCATCTGTGTTGTATATAGATATAGCGTCCCCATATTAAGTTTTTGGTACAATTGTCTTAGCAGAAAGTAAGCTTTTACTATGAGGAATTTTTAACCCTATGCAGAATTGAAAGCTGTCCGATTCCTAAAATGATTAGAGACCCGATCTCCGTTAAGTCCTAACTCAAGTGGGGAAAAGAGATAGATTTGCTTTCCTGTTTTTTCTATAAATATGTTCATGGTAATTATATATGTCAGAGTAAAGATCAGCAATTCACCCGATGTCAATTCGTGGGCGTACGAGAGCTTGATTCTTGCGCGCTTGAGAAAACCTGTCGGACAGATGGATATATAAATGACCACTCATGAGTTGGGCAGTCTCTCGCACAGCGAAGACAATGTAAGGTTCACGTATCGGATCCAGGGTGACAGACATCGCACCACACACTGTCCAAGAGTAACTGACGAAATACTGGAGTGAATAAAATACTATCAAATGTAATGAGCCTTCAAGTCGCATGTTATTTAATTGGCACCCAGTATGAAGCACTCAGTGAGGAATGAACTCATTAATCAGTAGAAATAGTTAACCAGTTTAGGTTCGTTAAAAATTAACTAACGTTGTTGTTTACTTAATTTTATTTCCATAACATAATTTGACACAGTCAGTTAAGTGTCATAGTTAATCATAGGCGATCATATCTTGAAAGAGACATGACTGTCTGGGCAGAATATTTTCCTGTGGTAGGTTGCCATTTCTTTATGCAGTAGACTAGTTGCCAACCAAGGCTTCAGAACTCAATCTGTCCTGCTATCTAATACATAGATGGCGTGAGAAGAGACGGATTAATGCCTTTCCCAAGAATATTTGCCCGTAAGTGAATGCAACGAAGTCAACTGGACTTCCGAGCCGATATCCGCTGAACCACAGCGCAAATCCAAGTTTGACACAAGGGTACAAATAAAATGTATTCAGTAAAAATTGAATTTACTCAGTAGTAATAGTTAACGAAAATAGCTTGTTAATCTCTCGACCCACCGTAGAAACCCAGGTGTATAAAATGTCGATTGCAAACTGATTTGGCGAGTGGTCATATATTCTCCACCTTATGTTCATTTCCTGAGGGATAGAGTATCATTTTACACCCTTGCGACTCATCCAGGCATGTTAATTTGGGTTTGTGAAAGGCAGCAGTTCTTTTTTTTATTGCCTGCAAACTTTGAGATGTGGTAAATCTCCAAATAATTGCTTAAATAGTCTGAGACTGTGATGGGCTATTCTTTTATCTTTTAGTATTTATCTGTACTTCTGAGATGAGGTAGTATTTACATTATTTACATTGTTCGGATTGTTGTCCTCATCTTTACTGCCATATTTACGACGTTTCGTCCGTTGTACGCTCCGGCCTTCTTCAGGTGCTAAGATTTTCCAACCGCACTCTTTATTTTGATCACTGGGGTATATCATTCTCATTCCATGTGCAATTGCTCTTCCGGTAGCATGTAGTTATCTCCCTTTAACTTAACTCTTTAAGTTATTTGTTCACCGCTGCTTCAGGACACCCAGTCGATATAGTCGTTGGTGAGTTTCAGTGACTTGATCCAAAGAATTGTGACTTCATAATTTTACGGTGGAAATGGCTACAGGTAACCGTAATTCCTATGCTGATAGTTTCTTTTCTTACACCTTTATACCATTAAATAAAGCTCAAACTCATTTTTTAAAGAAATAAATATTGCCGAGGAGTGAAGGCAGTTAAAATAATAGCAGTGTCAAGGGGAAAACCGTCCTTTTAACACTCCTTTTTTTCTTCGGACACATTCAGTTCAAGACTACCAGTAAACGCTTCAATTACAATGCAAACAATTTACACTGAATGTTCTTTGAATTATTTGTGTACTCAACTCATGAAGTACCTGTCAGTCAGTTAAGTGCCATACGTGATACACGCTTGGGCGATCATGTCTCGAAAGAGACATGACTGACTGGGCAGAAGATTATCCCGCAGTAGGTTGCCATTGCTTTCTGCGGTAGACTGACCAAGGCTATAGAACCCAATCTGTCCTGTTATTTAACCCATAACTGGAAGGAATAAACGCATTAGTATTTGCGCGTAAGTGAAGGCAATGAATTCAGCTGAAATTCGAACTCGGCTCCCCGATTTCTGGTTCCGAGCCGATATCCAATGCACCACAACGCACATCCTCTAAGTACCTGTACCTGTACTAAAAAGGAAAAAGAAAAACGTAAGACGATATGTAATTTTCTAAAATTGCAAATATCCTCACGTCAATAAAAACCTTTTTTCTTTAAAACAAAATTAGTATTCACTATACAATGACTGGCAATATTTATAGAATCTGCTGGAAATTCTAGTCGTGAACATTCCGATCTTCTTCTATGTGCCCTGTCCCTTCAGGACGTAGGCGATCATGGATCTCGACGTCTCCCTATCCCTTGTGGCTCTTAATATGTTTGCTACTGGCAACCCCCGTTCCGTCATCCACCTGATCAGACCCTGCAAATATGTTATCCACTGCCTTCCTCTGTCTCTCCTTCCTTCTATCTGTCCAGTCAGTATCAGGTTCTCCAGGCTCTCCTTCCTCATTGCATGTCCCAGGAACTTCAGTTGTCTCTTCCTGATGCTCAGCATCAATTTCCTTTTTGTTGCCATTCTTTCTAACACCTCGTCGTTGCTTGTATGCCCAGTCCACGATATCCGTAGCATCCTTCTGTAGAACCACATTTCGGCCGCTTCCAGTTTTTTCCTCATTTTCGATGATATTGTCCAGCATTCACAGCCGTATTGAAGAACTGACATCACGTAGCAGTCTAGCACTCTTTTCTTCGTTTCTATTGAGATTTTCCTGTGTACTATGTCATAATAAACGTTCATCCAACTGGATTTCAGGTATCGGCACAGAACTCCCCTCGCTATAGAGAAAACTATGTCCAACTTGCTCGTGTCGGAGGATATCAGATTGCCTTTTGAATAATTCAATAATTTATTTTTGCGACAGTCTATTTTTATTAAATATCTGGATATTCTAAGCAGTATCGCTAATGCAAAACGAACCAGTATTCATTGAAAGTTTTTCGCTAGAAAAAAGAAGCTCATTCTCTCCAATCTTGGATAGCATTAAGGGCTTTCATCCCACCTTTTTGTTTTGTTTTACCAAAAATACACTGCTTCAATACGATTTTCCGAAATTATTTACCCCTATTTTTTGAATTCTTGGCATCTATGTGGTCGTGTATATTCATGTCAATATTACTTGCGCCAAACTAATGGTGTTTTCTGTACATCCCACTTCTGTCTATTTCAGTCAGCCTTATTACTTATAAGTTCGTGTCATTACTAAAGAAAGGTTCCTTGTTGCGATCAAGAAAATACCTAACTTCTACGATGCCCTATCTTTATAAGAATCAAATTTTAAAACATACGGCATTGCTATCATATCGGGGTTGGTGCGCAGAGTTTTCACTTACCAGCCTTGACAGAGTTCAAAAGCGATTCCCGCGGCCTTGTGGATGATAAATTATTCTTCACCCAGCCACCTCCTTCACACAGACAAAACATTGTTAGACTTTTGTCATACTATCAGCACTACTATGGTAAATATTCAAATTAGCTGTATTTATTAGTTCCACCCTAACCCATGTCAAATATTCAGACGACATAAATTCACCATTGCCACCAATTCAGACCTTCACAAGTATGCCAGTTGGCGTCAAACTATCTCATTCCGCTCATACGGCCTTTGGAAAGGACAAAGATCCGCTCAGACAGCTTTTTTTTCCAAATCTGTCACTTCGGGAAAAGACAACAGATGTTGCTTCCCCGATTTTTTAAATAATCGGTTTCACCCCAAACAAGATAATTAAGATATGCCCTCTCTCTTCCTCCATCTCTCTCTCTCTTTCTCTCTCTCTCTCTCTCTCTCTCTATATATATATATATATATATGCGTTGTGGTGCAATGGAATTCAGCTCAAAATCGGAGTGCTGAGTTCGAATTCCATGAGCAAATACTATTGGGAAAGGTATTAATCTATCTCTTATCCCTCCATCTATGAGGGGCAACTCGAGGTGATGAAACGGTTAGCAAGCTTATAACGTTTAAAATCATTACAATTGAGTAGTGAGCTCGATCCTCACTGGGTGACTCTTACTTTCGGCCTTTCGGGACAGAGGCAACTTTCACTTACTGAAGGGTTGTATAATATATTCAATAATAATGATAATTATAATAAAGAAATTAGCGCACTCTTGCATAGAGTTCCCTTAAGGTTTTAATTATTTAATCTCAAGACACCTGACTAGTCAGTAGTATGTATATATATATATAAGATATATAATCCCCGAGCTAATTCGATCGAATAAAAATAATATATATTTATATATATATATTATTTTTATTCGGTCGAGTCAACTATCACGGTCCGGCATCAAGGTCAATAGGTCATTTATGAAACATTACTGGGCAATATTAGTCGTTCCTGGGCGAACAAGCCGTTTTGTTCCATGGCTAGGTGTCCATAGCAGTAGATCACTCGCAAGTTCTTGTTTTGCTTGCTAGCAGTACATTACAAAGTGCATTCTAGGTTCTCGTTAGATTGTAGAAATATCAGCAATAGGTCCATCGAGCTGTGATTTTATAAGATATTGTCTTCAGGAGATGTGAAGCATAGTTCTTAGCGTCCGCCTGTAGGTTCCATAAAGCGTATATTGTAGAGTTTTAGTTAATATCCAGGCAGTGACACGATAACACCTCCTCTACAGTGACTCGAAAGAATCTCTGCTTGACAATCATGAGTATATATATATATATATATATATATATATATATATATATATATATATATATACTGTTAAATATAAGAGACAATAAATGTCTATCATGTTTAATCATGAACCGTTCTAAACATCGTATTTTGGCTTTAATTTCAGTTGAAAATAAAGACAAAAATTCTCCAACAGTTGGATCATTTTTTATTAAGTTGGTTCTAAGCTTTCGGCTCACATGAGCCATCTTCAGAGAGGTTATAAGGACGGTAACACAAAAGCATCCACCATCAGCGACGATTTTATCTTGTGCTGACATAAAGCTTAGAACCAACATAATAAAAAATTATCCAAATGTTGCAGAATTTTTGTCTTTATTTTCAACTGAAGAAAAGAAAAGAGTGAAATGATTGGAAAAGAGAAAGCCGGAAACCACATCCTAAACAGGGAACAAGGGATGAGCCTCTTCACCTGTTCAATTGACGTCAGCATCAAATTTGTTTTCAACCGTGGCCTGGACCGCTTGTGCATTTGCATTTTACAGATCTTTCTTGCAACGGTGCGTCCGGATCTGAATGCAGTAAGAGTCAAAATACTGCCCTCCTGGCGATAGAATTTGAAGTAGTTGTTACGGTGAGCTACGGTTGCAGTACATTCCGGGGCGAACCAGGTTTTTTCCTGGATTTTTCTTTTCTTTTTTTTTTGCGGGGTGGGGTGTGGATAAAATCTCTATTCCAAAAAGTATCGATTCTAAAATTAGGGCAGTAGTTTCAGAGGCAGTATGCTTGAAGACGGTTGAGAAAGTTCCGTCACATATGATCTGAAGCTGTCCAGGTTTACCTTCGTGTGGCAAAAAATCGTTCTATGCGACGGTAAATCAGAGGATGCCTTTGGTTTGGAATCAATTTGGATATTGACTAAGGGTAGAAATATTGCTAAACATTATTCAGGGCAGGATTATGATGTTCGCTTGATATTCCTTCGCCTCAGGGACGCGAGTGGTTTCTTCGATTATATATGCTAGTTCATAGGCGATAGAAAGTCTCAATAAGAATCAACCTGCTTCATTGTTTTTGTTCGAATGGTCTAACCACTATTTATGGAGGATATTAAAGTCACCACGGATATGAAAGCTAGCTGAGAGAAATCCAGTGAAAATATTATGAATTGTCTCAGATATTCAAACGAAAATTAATGTCCCATCATCCCGAGAACAATAGTGAGCACAAATGAATGCGGCATTATGGATGTGTCACGCGGGAACGCGTATAGAAGATCAGGGTCCTCGTTTTTTTTTTTTTTTTTTTCCCTCTGGCATAGGGAAACGCGTTCTTAATATAGGCGCCAAACTTCGTGGCTGTAACAATTTAGGTGGTCGTGTTCGGCTATTAGGAGTAAGTAGCCCTGTAATTCGAGGTCCAACAGTGGGAGTTTGAGGAATTGATATTTGTTTCAGACAAAAACAGAAGGTCAGGTTTGGACTCAATTTCTGGTTCCATTTCTGGATAGTTTCAAAGTAGACTCCTCATATTGATGAGGTGATGGCATAACTGGGGTATAACTTTTTTGAGGTTTGGTTTCATAATTTTAAGCATTTTAATCGATTTCATGATTGGATTGTATTTTCTTTTGTAGGAGACTAGTAGTCAGTGAGACACATCCGCAAGAGATACGTGCATAAATAACCTAGGTTGACTCGCTCGGAGATACTGCCGTAACAGTACCACTTATCATCGCGTCGAGAGGCTTCACCTGAGACTATTGCACGGTCCACAAATCATTCATAAAATGTCAGTTCAATAACCCCGATATTAGACATCTACTGATAGGAAAACTTCCTTCTAAGTTAATCATGTTTGGATATCAATCAGTCGAATGCTCAAAATCCAGAAAACGTAAACCCCCAGAACCCTTAATAAAGGATTGGTTGGTTGGTTGGTTGTTTTGTTTTTATGGCATATCAACTTCTACGTGTCATTTATTGCCAACTAAATTTTATTTATTTATTGCTGGTAATACCTTTTCCTTTCAACAATTTATTGTTGTTTTTTTATATAAGTTTTGTGTCTAGTAATACATTTTCTTTTCGAGTATCAAGATTCATTGAGATACGTTTTTTTAAGGGCAGGGTCTCCAAGTCCTACTCTGTTATTTAACCCATCACTGGAGAGAAGGGACGGATTAATACCTTTCCCAAGGGTACCAGTGCGTAAGTGAATGCTAAGTGTTCGACTGGAATTGGAACTCGGCTCACCGATTTCCTCCTCCGAGCCGACATCCACCGCATCACAACGCACATCCATCAATAACGCTTACGGCACCTGGTATTCCCAAGCGGTCACCCATCTAAGTACTGACCAGGCTTAACGTTGCTTAACTTGTATTCAGCATGATATGGCCGTAAGCCCTTAATAAAGGAACAAAACAACCCAACAACCTAGGGTGTACATATCTCGTAAGTCAAGGTGACAGAATTGTTCCTTGGTTCAGAAATATCTTACCGGCTTATAGACTTAAGGTAACAAAATTTGAAGGAATAAAAGACTCACTTAGAGGAGATAATTAACGAAGGGTTCGTGGTCGTGATATGCGAATCATTAAATCCATTGGTTAAATCCATTGGTTAAATCATTAAATCCATTGGTTAAAGATAGGTGAGGTTTCGCGTGAAAATGGTGGAAGAAAGCGGATGTTGAGAGTTAGAACGTGCAAATACCAGATGGGAAATCGTCGATGGAACTGTTCACAAAAGACTGAAAACGGCTCACATCCGGAAGGATCTCTACCTAGAAATTTGGCAAGGGAGATGAAGAATAATGTTTCTGTTTAGAAGCGACGGGGACGAATTTATTAAACTCATGACAGAAACAGTAACAATAACAATCAAAATAATAACAACTGTCGTGTAATTCTACAAATGCCAACCGACTTCCGCAAATGCCAATAAAGAAAATAACGTATATATATTGTGACAACAATGAAACAAGAAAAAACACATCATGACATTCCTCCTCTTCAACACACACACACACACACACACACACACACACACACACACACACACATATATATATATATATATATACGCAAACAAACAAGGCAGAAAAAAGAGAAAATAATAATAATTCCTGCGGGAAATACGATGAGCGATGACATCACTTTCTGAGAATTGGAGGAAGATAACCCTAAATTAATTTTCTTGTTAGGGAAATCTATCTATCTATCTATCTATCTATCTATCTATCTATCTATCTATCTATCCATCTATCTAACTATCTATCTATCTATCGTAGTCTGTTTCTATCTATCTATCTATCTATCTATCTATCTATCTATCTATCTATCTATCGTAGTCTGTTTCTATCTATCTATCTATCTATCTATCTATCTATCTATCTATCTATCTATCTATCTATCTAAAGGGTGCAATGGAGAAATTGTCGTTTAAATTGCAGAAAAATGAAAATAACACTGACATATATATATATATATGTAAAAATGAGATGTCAGTGTTATTTTCCTTTTTCTGCAATATATATATATATATATACCAAAACTAAACAAAAATACCTTGAAATATTAAAGAGTATATTTATTCAATAAAATAGCAAGTGGCTTCAACCATGGCATCCAGAGAACTTCAGAATGTCTTGCAACACTTCCGGAGGGTCTCCTTGCTTAGGTTGATGAATGCTGCCAAAAGTTTTGCCTTCAGTTCATTCAGGAATTAGAGACGGATTAATATCTTTCCCTAGGGTATTTGTGCGTAAGTGAATGCAAGAAATTCAAACTGGATTCGAACTCGGCTTTCCAATTTGTCGTTCCGAGCCGATATCCACAGCACCACAACGCACATCCATCAGTAAAAACGTACCCGCTACAAAAACACAGGAGAAATACTGGTTCAATTAAAGTAAAAAAAAAATAGTATTCGCGAAGACGTCAGAAGTATAACGTTTGGAAGGAACCGGAAACTCAATCCGTAACAAGAAACAAGCGATTAGCCTCTCTCAACCAGAAACTGACATCTTCTCAGACAGAGCTATAACAACCCAGTGTGGGAAAACTGGCTGGTTACATTCAGTTCCTCGAAAATCCAACTTGTGAAGATCTATCACCTCCGAACGGACGAATTTTCCTTTTTCCCGATAAGCACATCTAACTAGGAGACTCCATGCCTTGATTACTTATTTAGGGAATAAAACTCGGAAATTTATGAATCTAGATAGGATCTATCGCTAAAGATACTGAAAAAATGTCCGGCTCCCTGTACCGCTCCAGATTTCGTTTTTTTTTTTTAATCATTTCACCCCAAGCAAGGCGGTACCGCAACTGATGTGCAGGGGGCTACATAAGAGAGTTAAAGTTTTAGACAGAGGGAGAGTGAAGAGAAAGACGAACCAGCTACAAGGGGTGAAAGAGAAAGGGCAAGAGTATGAAGTGAACACAGGAGTGAAGACAGTTACGAAGAGAGAAAGGAAAGGGTCTGTAATGTGATAGATACCGACTTGACAGACCGCCTGCAGTCTCTCTCCCACCGGCGCGACGTGGCTTCCCTGTGTCTCTTCTATAAATACTTTCACGGCTTCTGCTCCGATGAACTTAGATCACTGGTGCCCCCTAAATACGAATTTGCACGGGATACTAGATTAGCAACTAGATCCCACCCTTTTACAGTGAAACCGATAAAATGCAGCCGTAACTTCTACACCAACAGTTTCTTTCCTCGCACTTCCCGACTGTGGAATTCTCTTCCAAACGATTGCTTCCCCGACGGCTACAATCTCCAGGAGTTTAAATGTTAGGTCAATAGACACCTCCTAACACACTAAACTGCTCCCATTCTATCAAGCACTCTTCCCATCTGCCCGACCCTCATCCTCGCTATCCTTACTCATCTGTCACCTTTCTCCTGACATTCCCTATGTCTATCCACTCCTTCTCTTTACCTTCCCCTATGTAGCCCCATGCGCAATAGTGGCAGTGGAATGCCTTGCTTGGGGTGAGATGATTAAAAAAAAAAAAAAAGAACAAGATACACAGGGTGATGTGGAAAGGACTGAAGTTAAGTGGATAGGAGATGAGAATTGACTTTGTATTTAAATTCATGGAAGTTGTAGCCGTCAGGAAAGCAAATATATGGAAGGGAGTTCCACAGGCGGGAAGTGAGAGAAAAGAAACTGCTGGAATACTGCTGTCATATACGGTCACTTCACTTTTCGGTCTCGACAGAAACTAAAAGGCTTTATGTGGCCTTGTGGATGATGAATTATTGAATAGCAACCATTTCCCCCAGACAAAATGCTACAAACTTCTCGATACTCCATCGCTATTTCTATGGAAAGTGTTCAGACGAACTACATAATTTCGTTACATCAGTCCTAACCTTTACGGCTATGACCCACCATGTCACGTGCATCGTAGCGACTCCCCATTCTTTTCATATTCCACTGGTGAGATCTAATTTCTAGAGTAGCTTCTCACGAACCGCTGCGCTTTGAAACCAACTCGCTAGGGCATGCTTTCCTACCCAGTATAATCTAAAACTGATCAAGACTAGGGTTAACCGTTATCGTCCCCTCATATTCCCATAAACTGTCTCTTACCCTGTAACCCTCTACCTCGAATGCCTTGTGCAGGGTGAGCATTATTGTAAAAAAGATAAAAGCTAATCAAAAGTTAATCTTTGACTTATATGTTAAACAATACCAAACACAATGTGATCATCGCATATCCTTGAGCTCCTGAAGAATTGCACTAGAAATAAGAGTTTCTGCAAATAATGAAAGGACAGGCACCATCCAAGAGAATATGAATATGAATGTCAGAAGCGAAACAGTCGTTTAAAGAATTCTTGAAGCCGCTTCTAAGTGTCGCCAGTTATTTTCAACAAAAACAATTTTCACAACGGAAAATGGTTATAATATTATTCACTGTTATTTACATTATTTACATTGTTCGGACAGTTATCCTCATCCTTGTTGTTATATTTACGACGTTTCGGTTGTTGTACGCTCCGACTTTCTTCAGGTAATTGGAATTTTGAAGTTTATTTCGATCACTGGATTTATTTATATCACTAGATTGTTCTCGATCCATGAGTCATGCCACTTCTGAATGTCTTAGTTATCTCCGTTTAACTCAGCTTTCAAATTTCTTTTTTGTTCACCATTATTTTAGCTAGGTATTGAGCTCACAACTCTTTGGATCAAGTCACTGGATCCAAACAATGCTTTAATTCACTGGTTCATGTGTCCTTAAGAACATCTATGTATAAATAAAGATGTCCTTAAGGACAGTGATCAAAATAAAGGGTTCAGTACAAAATTTCAATCACCTGAAAAAAGGTCGGACCGTGCAACGGCCGAAACGTTGTGGCAACAAAGATGAGGACAACAGTCCAAACAATGTAAATAATTACAATGTCACATCTCAGAAATATAGAGATACTAGCAGTATAGCCCGGCGTTGCTCGAGTGTAATGAATGCTTTAAAACTAATCCATGGTCCTGGAGCTCAGACTCTTTGGACGTTGGCACGAAAGACTAAAAAGCAATAGTTGTTTCCAGTTAAAGTGAAACTGTAGACTGAAAGAAAAATGAATAGATATAAGTCAAATTTTGATTTCCTGGTATTGATATCAAATAAGTTTTTTCGTTATAAACTGAATTTTGAAGGCTAAATAAGTCCTCTGAGTAAATGGTATCATGGCTGAGACTAAGAACTACAATTATACCTACTTAGAGCCAAACCTGAAGCAAAAACTAAAATAAAAGGGCTGAAAAACTGATTTTGATCAGACCCGGTAAATTACCGGGGTATCGATTTTCAATATCGATAAGTCATCCAAGGATAGAACTTCAACCTTGATACTTCTGAATATCGTTTCTTATGTCTTTGCCTATGAGTGCATCAAATTTGATTAAAATCGGATCATTCCTTCTATAATCCGTTTTTTTCGATGATCGATTTTGGATATTTATCGGAGGTAGCTCGACACAAAACCTAGCTGAGAACATTCGCAGACGCTTATAGTAAAATGTGTAAATTTTCAAGAAAATGGGTTCAGCCGTTTTGGAGTCTATAGTTAACGGACACACACACACACACACACACACACACACACACACACACACACACCATAAATAAGTTTAGATATTCTTTCTTCTTCTTCTTCTTCTTCTTCTTCTCTTTCTTCTTCTTCTTCTTCTTGTATGTGCCCTGTCCTCCCAGAACGTAGGCGATTATGGCTTTCAAAACCGAATAGTTATTGAATGAAGATGTTTTAAAAGGTGACAGAAGAGCAATTAAAACGTTTAGATCTATCTATCGCCCGGTTCACACTCCACCCACGTCTATTGAACAGGTAAAGAGACTTATCCCTTGTTCCCTGTTTAGGATGTGGTTTCCGGCTTTCTCTTTTCCAATCTTCTCACTTTATTTTTTTTTTCAATTGGAGTAGATAGATCTATTTATCGCCCGGTTCACACTCCACCCACGTCTATTGAACAGGTTAAGAGGCTCATCCATTTTTCCCTGTTTAGGATGTGGTTTCCGGCTTTCTCTTTTCCAATCTTCTCACTTAATTTTTTTTTTCAATTGGAGTAGATAGATCTATCTATCGCCCGGTTCACACTCCACCCACGTCTATTGAACAGGTTAAGATACTCATCCCTTGTTCCCTGTTTAGGATGTGGTTTCCGGCTTTCTCTTTTCCAATCTTCTCACTTTGGTTTCTTTTTTTCAGTTGGAGTAGATAGATCTATCTATCGCCCGGTTCACACTCCACCCACGTCTATTGAACAGGTTAAGATACTCATCCCTTGTTCCCTGTTTAGGATGTGGTTTCCGGCTTTCTCTTTTCCAATCTTCTCACTTTGTTTTTTTTCAATTGAAGTAGATAGATCTATCTATCGCCTGGTTCACACTCCACCCACGTCTATTGAACAGGTTAAGATACTCATCCCTTGTTCCCTGTTTAGGATGTGGTTTCCGGCTTTCTCTTTTCCAATCTTCTCACTTTATTTTTTTTTTCAATTGGAGTAGATAGATCTATCTATCGCCCGGTTCACACTCCACCCACGTCTATTGAACAGGTTAAGATACTCATCCCTTGTTCCCTGTTTAGGATGTGGTTTCCGGCTTTCTCTTTTCCAATCTTCTCACTTTATTTTTTTTTTCAATTGGAGTAGATAGATCTATCTATCGCCCGGTTCACACTCCACCCACGTCTATTGAACAGGTTAAGATACTCATCCCTTGTTCCCTGTTTAGGATGTGGTTTCCGGCTTTCTCTTTTCCAATCTTCTCACTTTATTTTTTTTTTCAATTGGAGTAGATAGATCTATCTATCGCCCGGTTCACACTCTACCCACGTCTATTGAACAGGTTAAGATACTCATCCCTTGTTCCCTGTTTAGGATGTGGTTTCCGGCTTTCTCTTTTCCAATCTTCTCACTTTGGTTTCTTTTTTTCAGTTGGAGTAGATAGATCTATCTATCGCCCGGTTCACACTCCACCCACGTCTATTGAACAGGTGAAGAGGCTCATCCCTTGTTCCCTGTTTAGGATGTGGTTTCCGGCTTTATCTTTTCCAATCTTTTCACTATTACGTAGCCCCCTGCACATCAGTGGTGTTACCGCCTTGCTCGGGGTGATACGATTAAAAAAAGAATATTATGGATATATGTACGATTGACAGCAATTGACAACACACTTGTAAAAAAATATAAGAAACATTTTATGAAGAATCGAGAACAATGAAAGAATATCGAAGATAACGACTAATACTGCATTTTAAGAAACCAGAAGAAATTTTCACAAGCGAGAAGTGCGATAGAAGAAACAGTTATACCTACCCACTTATATACCTCCCGACATGGTGGACTCTCTTATCGGAAACTATAAAAGATGGTCAAATGTGGATGGTTCTCTTGGTTTTACACTTATGCATGGGATTTCTGCCCTGCATACATTGTGTCGAACTACTAGCCATCCAGCTTCCGTTCAACATGCATAGGTTTGCTTAAAATATCCATTTACTTGTGCGACGCAAATCACATTGCTCCCGATATATTAAAAAATACGTATTAGGTTCATACAACCATGGATAAAAACGCCATAATTCGTTTTAATTTTTAAAATTGCGCGTTCAAAAATTCCCTGGCATACGAATATAACGTGAGCGTTCTTAAAAAGAAAAACGGTAAACGGTAAAATCAGTTGTTAAAAATCGCCTGAAGACACCACTCATGGTAGAAACCTAGGTCGCGTAATAACTCGTTTATAAATGGAATCTCTCTCTCTCACTCTCTCTCTCTCTTTCTCTCTCTCTCTCTCTCTCTCTCTCTATATATATATATATATATATATATATTAATTATTATTTTAGAACATTAGTAAAATTGTACATTTCGACATTAAAAGAACAAAGTTGAAACAAAATTTTGTAGTAGTTTGTAGTTTACACATGTTCGGAAGTGATGATTAATAATCTATATTCATTGGTCTATTCTTCATATTGAGCACTGTTTTTAAATAAGGTTTTGAACGCCGCATTTATTTTCTCTGTTCTTATTCATTTGTATATATATATATATATATATATATATATATATATATATATGTATATGTATATATATTGGGCGCGTATGATGATAATATATGCGCTAAAAGGTCTGTCTTCTTCCACCGAACGTCCATAGCCCAAAGGTAGAATCGCCGACTGACGCCAATTCGGTCGGGTTTCAATCCTGTGTTAAAAAGCAATTGTGAGCTGTGATACAGCGAAACAGATCTGTCTGCGGATGACAATATATATATATATATATATATATATATATATATATATATGTGTGTGTGTGGGTGTGGGTGTGTAAAAATTAGGTAGCTTAACCGATTACAAATTATACACATTCTTCTTCTTCATGTGCTGTGTTCCCTCGGGACGTAGGCGATCATGGACTTCCACTTGGCCCTGTCTCTTGTAGCTCTCAATATTTTTCTCTTGGTATCTCTACTAAGCCTCGCTTCACCATTTATTGCTCAAACCTAACAAGTACGTTTCGCGTTGCTTTTCCCTCTCTCTTCTTCCTGTTATCCGACATGTGAGTATTAAATTCTCTAGGTCATCCTTCCGCATTATGTATCTCAGGAACCTCATTTGTCTCTTCCTGATATTTAGTATCAGTTTTCTTCTCGTTTGCATCCTTTCCAACAGCTCATCGCTGCACACATGCTCTGTCCATGGTATCCTCAGCATCCTTCTGTAAAACCACATTTCTGCTTTTCAAGTCTCTCCTTCATCCTTGATGAGATCTAAAGAACTCCTATAAACTTCCCAAGAACTTCTCCCGTTAACTTCCTGTTAACTCTTATTAATATAGGAGAGACAGTCCATTATCTGAGGAATAGATATGTTTCCCCATATCATATATGCAAAAACCCGACAGTTTATTTTGCAGCAGTTAGAGTTACATCTACTTCCTGGTAGATCTCAGCGGTAACTCTCAGGCTCTTTTGAAAGAACGGAAACATGACGTCCCTCTCGCTGGAGATGACGACAAGGACCATGACGGAGGAGGGAAACATCGTATGCTTCACAACAAGAACCTCCTCACTGTCGTTGCAGACCCACCTGTGCGTTCTTCCTGTTGCTCGTTTGGTCATGGATTTCAAAAGATCTACCAGGAGATGTTGAGGAGCGTGGTGAAGTCTTGGATGGACGAGATCGCCGCTAGACGCCCTTCGTCTTCCAGCAGGACTTCGCTCCTGCACACAAGGCAAAGAAGACTCAGGTGTTGCTGCTCAACAATGTTTCTCACCATTAGTCGCCGGACCTGTGGCCACCCTCCTCATCTGACTGCGACCCCTTTGACTATTTCTTCCAGAGGCTTGATGGAGGCCAAGCCCAACAAGCACGCCCACAACACGGTCGACACTATGAAAGCTGCCATCGTGAAGGCGTTCGCCTCTATGGACTTGGACAGGGTCGTCAAATCGTGTGACTAATTTCGCGCCCACCTTGAGATAGTCGTCGCCGCTGCCGGTGGTTACATTAGAAAAATAATGTATGTGACTCTAAACTGTCGGGTCACTGCATATAAAACTTTTGTTTTTATTGCCTATTTTGTTTTCTTTTTGTCAAATGTCGGATTTTGCTGCAACAGCATATATATATATATATATATATATATATATATATATATATATATTCTAAACATATGCTGTTAAATATAAGAGACAATGAATGTCTATTATGTTTAATCATGAGCCGTTCTAAACGTCGTATTTTTGCTTTAATTTAAGTTGAAAATAAAGACAAAAATTCTCCAACATTTTGATAATTATTTATTGATTTTCTTCTGAGTTTTCGGCTCACATGAGCCATCTTCAGAGAGGTTGCTTAAACTGAAATATTATAACATCCACCATCACCGACGATTTTATTTTGTGTTGACATAAAACTCCGCTTGGCAACGGCAATAGTTACAATAGTAAAGCAAAAATACGACGTTTAGAATGGCTCATGATTAAACATAATAGACATTCATTGTCTCTTATATTTAACAGCATATGTTTAGAAAATTACTTGCTGCCTCGATACACTAAATATATATATATATATATATATATATATTGACACCTATTAGAATGCGCAAAATTATACAGTTCATCGTATAACAATGCAAAAAAAATCTCTGCTAGTAAGTTGTACTGATATATAATTGTAATCTTTTCATCCGATACAAGGTAGCAAAGTCACTAACACTCAGAGAGTTTGTCAGTCTGAATGAATAGAAACATTATTGAGAAGCGTGAACAATGAAAGCACAGAAAGACAGGCTATAACAATTGACATGACATATAAAAACATATTGAACTTGAATATAAGAAACCGAACGAGAGGTGCAAAACAGAGAAGCGCGAGAGAAGAAACGGTTAGCATAGAACTTGCGGTACATCTAGCAAATTCAACTGTAAAATAATAAAACCTTGTTACCAATTTCGTACTGCGCTTAAATTATGTGTGCGCGTGTGTATACAATTATGTACGGGTGTGTGGGCATTTTTATAATTATCCAGCCTGCTGTAAGCTTTAAAATTTGATCTGAATTTTTACTGACAAATTCCTGATTTGTGGGATTAATATTCCCAAATGAACTAATGCATTGAGAAAATGAATTGAAATCGATAAAGAAAAATATTTTCTGTGTAAAACAAATGTTTTTTTTTTATCATTAGTCTAATGATGCATAATGCATAATGCAACTATGCATAATGCATAATGCAACTATGCATAATGCATAATGCAACTATGTGTCTAAACAAAAAAAAACGAAAAGGAAAAAAAACAGAAAACAAAAAAGAAAAAAACAAAAAAGAAAAAAACAAAAAAAAAACGCTGTATTTATTTAAACAGAAAGAATTCGTGCCTACTTCTGTGTAACTTAAAGTAAATCTGCCTCTGTTTTAAGAAGAAGAGTACATTAATAGGAATATGAAACGACTCCATCATCTCTGCTAACTAGTCAAGGCAAACATTGTTTCGCTACCGTCACTGGACCATAAAATACTGCCTTGAAAGTGTTGACTATTAAAGAAAGACCCGCATTTATTGTAATATATTCAAAGAAAGTGCTTGGTTCTACCTTTTCGCTTTTCTCCTTCAGACAAGCCTCAGCCATTGTCTGTAATGTGGCTGAGCGACTAACAACAGAACGTCGAGAATAAAATCGTTTGGCTCGCCGACTTTGCAATGAAAAACGAAATGAGGCATCATTTCTTGGTATGTGCTTTTGTCGTGGCAGATTATGACGGTGTGGGTATCAAGTAACACCCAAAAGTGTTGCGCATGCGTACAGGGAGGAGTTGAGGATGTAGAGAGACCCGTGATTACAGTAGTATGTTTAAAAAAAAAATAAAAGGAAAAAGAAAAAATAACTCCACACTGAAGAGTGGTGAGTAAAGACTAAAATAAAAATATTCAAAATAAAAAAAAACATGAAAAAAAGAAATAAAATAAGTTTGAATAAGAAACAATTTGTGAGATGCGAACTTTAACACGTACTTTCCACCGCTTTCTTCGAAGTTGCCTTTTCCTAGCATTTTACACTGGAACTCATAATAGGTTGCTATTTCTCTCTTTCTATTCTTTTTTCCACTGTGTCGCATTTTCCTACAGAACGTAGCTGATGACAGTTCTCCACGGTTTCTTTCTTTTCGTTGCTTCCACAATTACTTTTTCCTTGACGTAACTTCTTTGTTTTTGTACATCGTGTCATTTTGTCCGTTTGTCAAGTAGGTGACCCGCTGATTCCCTTTGTTTTTCCTGACTTGGATGCGTTCTGTTAGTGTTGACTTCTTCAAATCTTCCGCCTTAGTTATGTTTTCATAAAATTCCAACTGTTTATTTTTTTATTTCCGTCTAGTTTTATTTGTACTCCCTATTCTCTTGAAAATTTCATCATGTTTCACATGTTTTGTCTCTGGTGTTCTTTGTCCTTTTAATATTGACTCACTCATTCCCTTTGTTACTCTTGAATTAGACCCGCACTGTGTGCCTATCAGAATATATCCCAAGAAAATATTTGTAGAAAAGACAAAGGGAACCAACGTTACGTTAGTGAGAAAGTCAGTAAAGTCGAGATGACAAATGAGGATCGATTACATTACAAATCCTTTTTTGGTTTATGTCAACAATCTCGGGATGTATAGCAAGAGCAGAAGACCAGATACGACATTAGTATTAGATGCATGGACGAATGGTAGATTTGTAAACGTTCAAGATGAGAAAAAAATTTCTGGCACGACACAGTGAACCAACTTCCAGCAGACATATACACTTTATGTCATAGGGAAACTCGGCGTGGTTTAATGTCTAGCAAGCTTGTCTTGCTAGAACCTATTACAACTGAGTAGTGAGTTCGATCCTCACTGGGTACCCCGTACTTTCGGCTTTGTGCCACATCTTAGCGGCGCTTAGAGAATCAACTATCCACTTTATGTCATTGGAAAACGTAAAATCAAGAAAGCGCAGAGTGATGCTTTTCTGGAGTTTGGCATCAACCATGCTAATGGCAGATAGAAAAGATTCTCTGTGCTGGTTAAATCAAAGCAGTCATTTCTTGCCCCAATTAATCACTGATTGGAGGTCATTTTCAAGAACAGTTGCCGCACTTAGTAGGATTTCTCGGATTTACTTTTGAGGAAAATCTTTTTATAAATTTCAACTAGACAATAATGTTAAATGTTCGGTCAATAAATACTGAATGTTTCCTGTATATTATTATATAATTCTTCTTCTTCTTCATGTGCCAAGTCCCTTCAGGACGTAGGCGATCATGCACTTCCATTTGGCTCTGTCTCTTGTCGCTCTCAATAATTTTTCTCTTGGTATCATTTCTAAGCCCCGCTCCGTCAACCATTTGCTCAGACCTAACAAGTACGTCTCGCGCTGCTTTACCCTGTCTCTTCTTCCATTTTTTCAACCTATGTGTATCAGGTTCTCCAAGCCTTCATTCCTCATTATGTGTCTCAGGAACCTCATTTGTCATTTCTGATATTTATTATCAGTTGTCTTCTCGTTTGCATCCTTTCCAACACCTCATCACTGCACACGTGCTCTGTCCATAGTATTCTCATCATCCTTCAGTAAAACCACATTTCTGCTGACTTAAGCTTCTCCTTCATTTTTGGTGAGATCGTCAAGTACTCACTTCTATAAATAAGGACAGATATCACGTAGCAACCCAGCACTCTTTTCTTTTTTTCTAATGAGATTTTCCTGTCTTTCAGTGCTCTGGTTAGCTTCTGAAATGCGTCTTTGGCCAAGCCAATGCGTCTTTCGATTTCCGTGTCGCATTTTCCATCCTCTGTCAAAACACTTCCCAGGTATTTGAATTTTTTTACTTGTTTTATTTAGATTCTCCAACTTGCAGTTGGCATGTTAAGCTTCTCTTTTTGCTGATGACCATACATTCACTTTTCTTAAAGCTTATGCTTAGTCCTTTTGTTTTTCACTTTCTTTTGCAGACTTCTGTAGAAGGTCCTGAATTTTCCTTTCCTTTCCGTGTCTGATATCTGCACCGTGTTATCTGCGTTATGGATACTGTTGAGAGAGCGACCGCCACAGTTCATAAAAAGCCGTCTTGGATATGATGAGAAACTACATTCAACAGAAAAGCCACTAATCGGGAGGTTCTGATGGGCTTCAAACCACTTCTTAATTGCTGCTGTCCCCAGGTTTACCCTGACCCAGATTTGTAGCACCTGTTACGATCCCAACTCTGAGCAAATAGTTAACTTTTAAGCTGAGATCAAAACATTATGAAAGTATAAACATTTTGTAGTTAAAATACCAGCAATAGATTTCTGTAAGAAAAGGAAAACAAAAATGTAACGTTAATACATTTTTGTAAAAGAAATTACTAATGTTCCCAAGAAAATTAAAATTCGGCATTAAATGACCCATAAAACATTGATTTGCCGCTAAACAAACAAACAATACATAAAATGCAATAACGTTTTTTCATTTTTACTTATATTTTTAGATTCCTTAATGCTTTGTTCAATTTCTGACAAACCGCTTGTATACAGACAGGTAACGAATTCAGCAGATATACAAAGATAGAAAGGGGCGTAAGACAAGGATGTGTCTTTTCACCGGATCTGTACAGCGAGAATATTTTGAGGACCCTAGAAGTTATGCCTGGATTTGTCATCGGATAGCACAATTTAAACAACATAAGGTACGCAGATGATACAGTGCTGATAGCAGACACAGAAAGGAAAGTAAAAGACCGCCTACAGAAGGTAGCTGAAGAGAGTGATAAAAAAGGGCTACAAATAAATTGAAGAAAACCGAATGCATGGTCATCAGTAAAAAGGGCAGTTCAATATTCCAAATACAAGTGGGGGATCCTAAAATCAAGCAGGTACAAAAATTTAAATATCTGGGAAGTATTCTAACAGAAGACGGAAAGTGTGACACAGAGATCCGAAGGCGAATTTGCATGGCGAAGGAAGCATTCCAGAAGTTGAGTAAAGTTTTAAGAAACCGGACAGTTTCGCTAGAAACAAAGAATAGAGTACTGGATTTCTATGCGATGTCCATCTTTCAATATGGCAGTGAATGTTGAACAATATCATCAAAGATGAAAGAAAAACTTGAAGCAACTGAAATGTGGTTCTACAGAAGCATACTGGATATAAAGTGGAGGATTAGTTCCATATTACAATCAATATATAAACTGACCCCTCACTTTGTGACCACATCAGTTTCTATACATTTATATTCCTGAGATCCAAAAGCACAAAGAAACAGGACAATTTTGCTAGAAACCAAGAAGAGAGTACTGGATTGCTATGTGATGTCAGTTCTTCAATATAGCAGTGAATGCTGGACAATATCATCAAAGATGAAAGAAAAACTTGAAGCAACTGAAATGTGGTTCTACAGAAGGACGCTGCAGATATCATGGGTCGAGCATGTGAGCAATGATGAGGTCTTGGAAATGATGGCAACGCAAATGAAATTAATACTGAGCACCAGGAAGAGACAACTAAAGTTCCTGAGACATGCAATGAGAAAGGAGTACTTGGAGAACCTGATACTAACAGGCCAAATAGAGGGGAAAAGAGACAGAGGAAAGCAGCAGATAACATATTTGAAAAACCTAATCAGGTGGATGATGGAACGAGGTTTGCGTGGTGTAACAGTAGAAAGCGTGCTAAGAGCCACCAGTGATGAGGAGACATGGAAAGCCATGATCGCCCACGTCCTGGAGTGACATGGCACACGGAAGAAGAAGTATATAAGAATTTTATGTGTCTTCAGATTGCTGGGTAGCGTATTCCATCTATTAATTAGTATACAAAAAGATCGGGTGTCCGCCAGTTTTAGAGAAAGGGGGATCTTATTTCAAATTCTATTATATAATAGGGTAGACTGGGAGGTTTAGCCTTGACAAGGCAACCAGTCTAGAAGAAAGATATTTCTAGACGTTAGACTCCTTTGATTAGTTTTTCGCATGTTTGTATACCAGTTTTTACAGTTTAAAAATTTAATAAAAAAGGTTGCATAGTCTGAATAATATTTTGAGAAGAGAGTCGAACCGAAAACATTTTAGTATTCCTCATGTAGGCTCTATCAGTCTATATCATCTTAGACACATTAAAGAAAATTGTTTTCCATCCTACAACTACTTTCCCCACACAGAAAACATTGTAAGCCTATCCCTGCTCTATCGCTATTACAAGGGACTGCATTCCACTAGTCGTACCCTTCACGGCTGAGACCCGCCATGCCATGCACATAGTATCGAACCACCCTCATTCTCTTCGTATTCTTCTGGTGAGATGTAAGTTCCACTCAAGCAGCAGCTTCTCACGAATTGCTGCTTTGCGGAACCGACTCCCAAAAGGATGTTTTCCCGATCTTTACAATCTTAACTTTTCCAAGTCTGGGGTAAACCGTTATTGTTTCCACATATCCCCATAAACTGTGCATCATAACCTGTAACACTCTACCTCCACTGGCTCTTAGGCCCTGTACATCATTTCATCATTGAAAAACGAAAGAACCTGTTGTTGTCGGTCTTCCCATTATAAAAATCGGTTTAACATTTAATAATCTTTTTTTTTTCTTTTGTTCTACTTTATCTTCTGAGTGTCATGCCTCTTCCAAACGTGTACGGTCATGTCTGTCTAGAATCCTCCATTTTGTATCGTAAATATGTTAATCCCACTTTCGCCATTTATTTCTTTAAATTTAAGTTTATCACTTGTTTCCTTCTTATCTTCTTGTTTTAAATATATGTCTAACCACTCCTTCTCTTTCCTTCCCCTATGTAGCCCCATGCGCAATAGTGGCAGTGGAATGCCTTGCTTGGGGTGAGATGATTAAAAAAATATCCTGCGCATATCAAATTCTTTAAGCTCTCTTTCTTAATTATGCTTCGTCCCAGAAATGTACAAGCGTTCATTTCATTCTAATTTTTCTTAAGGCAGATGTTCACATCACGTTGAAACACCGGTTTTCTTACGATCACCACATTTGTGGTGGAGCAGTGGATATCGACTCGGAACGACAAATCGGTGAGCGGAGTTCGAACTCCAGTTGAATTCATTGCATTCACTTACGCACAAATACCCTTGAGAAAGGTATTAATCCGTCTCTTCTCTCCAGTTATGGGTTAAATAATAGGGCAGATTTGGTTCTATAGCCTTGGCTGGCAACTAGTCTACCGCAGAAAGCAATGGTAACATACTGCGGGATAATCTTCTACCCAGTCAGTCATTTCTCTTTCGAGACGTGATCGCCCAAAGCGTGTATCACGTATGGCACTTGACCGACTGATTCTTTTTTGTTTCCAACAAAATTTTCCTGCCTCCCAATACCCTGCTTAGCTTTTTGAGTGTGTCTTTTGCCATGCCAATACATTTACGGATCTCAGTGTCACACTTTCGGTCCTCTGTTAGAACACTTCCCAGGTATTTAAATTTCTGTACCTGCATGATTTTCGTATCCCCGGCCTGTAGTTGGAATTTTGGGCTCTTCTTTTTGCTGATGACCATGCTTTCAGTTTTATACAAACCGAAAGCAATGATTTCAGTCTTTCAAGAAATTGTCAGATAGCCATAACTGGGTTCTCCTGTTTGTGTGGCATGGTGCAGACATATGGAGCAGAATTCTCTTGACATCCTTATTCCGATCGTATTCCTTTGGTAAGGAAAAGGATCCATTCAGAAAGCCTCTTTCCCAAAACTCTCCGTTGCGGAATAGACAGCCGAGGTTGCTTCTCCGATTTTTTAGACTCGAGTTCACGCCAAATAAATTAATAAAGCTACTAAGACACAAGGGGTTACTCAGTGTGAAAGAATAAGAAAAAAGAGAAAAATTATTATGCAACGAAACAATAGAAGATTAATCAAGAAGACAGTAGACAACGATTGACACTGCATTTATATTTTTGAAGATCAAATCCTGTAGCCAAAAGAGAGTTCCACAAGCAAGAATGGCGAACAAAGAAACTGTTAGCAAATAACGTACGGTATCATCTAGCCAATTCAACTACAAATTGATAAGACCTTGTTGCCAATCAAGTACTGCGCTTAAATTCAAAATGTCTGGCTACCATAGCCAAGAGCACATTCGAAAAATTACAATAAAAGTATTTATATAAAGGTCACTAGGAAGCAACTTTGCAGTAGTGTGAAAGAGACTGAATCGAATAATATTACTGATTCTCCTTTCGATGGATGTTCGTTATGGTACAGTGGATATCGGCTTGGAACGAGAAACCGGGGAGCCGAGTTCGAATTCCAGTTGAATCCATTGTATTCACTTACGCGCAAATACCCTTGGGAAAGGTATTAATCCGTCTCTTCCTTCCAGTTATGGGTTAAATAGCAGGACAGATTGGGTTCTATAGTATAGCCTTGGTCGGCAACCAGTCTACCGCAGAAAGTAATGGCAACCTACTGCGGGATAATCTTCTGCCCAGTCAATCATGTCTCTTTCGAGATATGATCTCCCAAGCGTGTATCACGTATGGCACTTAACTGACTGACTCCTTTCGATCTTGTCAAGAATCTCTAAATAAATAGCAGAAGCACCTGACCATATGTGGCAGCAATATTATAAACATGGGCGTATGGAAAGTCTTGGAGATAAAAATTGTCTAACATGACACAATGAACCAAATTTCTTAGCAGCTGCCCTAGGAATTAATTCGTTGCAAGCTTTACAATTAATGTCAGCCGAGAATGTTAACCCGAAAAAAATCTTACCAAAGAAATACGAACGGAATACGGATGGTTTGACACCGACTATCTGGCATGATTGAGTTCCAGCTGTGAAGGTCTGAACTTGTGGAAAGTGCGAATTTAGGTCGCCAGAACATTTGACAAGGAAAGTGCAAAAATAAGAAATGTAGCTTTTTCGAACATTTACCATAGTACAAGCGACAGTATGACAAAAGACTAACAAGGTTTTGTTTGTGAGAAAGAGGTTTCTGGGTGGAGAATAATTCTTCATTCAGAAAGCCGCGAAAATCGCTTTTGAACTCTGTCAAGGCTGGTAAGTGAGGACTGCGTGCACCAGCCCAGATATGAAAGCAATACCGTATTTTTAAAAATATCTAACTCTTATAACGATAGGACATGGCAGTAGGAGTTAGGTACTTTCTGAAGCACGACAAGGGACCGGCCATTCTTCCAACCTTCTTTCGCAATGTCAAGAATATATGAGTAATAAAGCCGACTGAAACAGCTAGAATAGGAGTGTACAGAAAAAGTTATTAGTTTGACACAAAAAATAGTGACATTTATATATTCGGGAATATAGATGTCAAGAATTCCAACCAATAGGGGTGGGCAGCTGCGGGAAATTGTATTAAAGCAGAGTCTTTTTTTGGTAAGAAAAATGGGAATCCGTTAAATCTATCCTAGGTAGGGAAGCTAAGCCTTTTTATCTTCGTCAAATTTTATTTGATACTGGTTCATTTTGTGTTTGTTCTACTGCTTTGAAAATTCAGATATTTTACTGAAGATAGACCATCATAAAAAAATTTATAATTTGATATTCTAATTTATTCTAATTTGATATTCTCTAACACAAGCAAGTTGATAAGGGGCTTTGGTTTTCCGGTTAACTTTAATCTTCAAAAGTTTAAATGCAATATTAATCTTTATCTACTTATTACTCTTCTATTGTTCTCGCTCCTTCATGCTTTCTAATTATTTTACACTTAGCAACTCCTTGTGTGTTAGTGGCTTTATTGCCTTTCTTGGAGTAAATTGAATTAAAATATTCGTTCTAATTTTTCATGGTTTTTGTGAAAATATTATTAGCTGTTTTAATTCTTGTCAAATCCCAGTCGTGTGAGAATTTCGTGAATACAAATAATAATGTTGAAGACATCATGTTGCGCATACTATTATATGATTATTGTTTTGTTGAAATGTCTTCCCTTTATTTAAACTTTGTTTCAATTTAGTGACATTGGTGAACATTTCTTGAATAATAAAACCGGGCTTAGATAATGTCGTTTATTGCGAAACCACTTAGAGTTTTTCTGTCTCTGTTGTTGACGCCATGCAAAAACACTAGACAAAAATAACACAACAATTTCAATTATTTTCCGTTTGGTGTGAAGTAATATACCCAAAAAAGCGAAATGTGAGAAGGCATTTTTATTTCGAATGTTTTACAACAATCTGAGGACTAAAAAAAAAAACAAAAAACAAAAACAAAAACAAGCAAAGCTTTTTTTGCTCGACACATGACATCATCATATGATATTATTTACAGTAAAGTTTCTCTTGTATTTCTATCACTCTATTGAAATATACTAATCTTTTTTTTCTTTGAAATGTAGGCGATCATGACTCTCCATAATTTCCTATCATTCTTCGATCAAAGCAATGCTTGTCTCCTTATTTTTCGTAATCCATTGATACCAGCTCGCTAGGCATCTTTTTTTAATATTAATTTCCCCCAAGCAAAGCAGGATCTTCGCTAGTGTGCAGTGAGTTAAAGTAAGAAAACAAACAAACAAACAAACAAACAAACAAACAAACAAACAAACAAACAACCTTCCCCTATGTAGCCCCATGCGCAATAGTGGCAGTGGAATGCCTTGCTTGGGGTGAGATGATTAAAAAAAAAAAAAAAAATTTAAGAAAAGTAAAATGATAAAAATAACTGTACTGGTAATTAACACATCAAAACAAATGAAATACCGCCAGTGTGAAAGCATAAAACTAAATTATGCTTAATATGTTTGTGATCTTGCTTATCTTGGATTTTTTCATTAGCATTGTAGAGTGGTTGACATCCCTGCAGTACTCTCAATGAAATGGCTCATGGTCTTAAATGGTCTATTTAAGTAAAGTATAGTATATTTTGAGGTATAATATTTGAGTGTCATTTGAGTAATATTCAAACTGATTACTTCAACGACTAATGTGATCTAACCTCTTCTCTCTGTGCTGTAAGTTCTGTCTTGTCTGTCATTATAACTGCTGTACTGTTCTGCATATATCTGTTTAGCACTGGATATTTTGCTGAATAATACTGTCTCTGTGTCTCGTATTCACCTTAGAGATACAACAGTTAGTTGATGAATTACTAAGAGAAATATATCAAAAAGCTTAGTATAAATATTATGGATTTAAATATTTCTATATTTGAAAAAAATTTTAAATATAACTTTAAATATAAAAAAGACAGACGTAATGTTGAAATATTGTTTAACGTCATCAAACACTGTTTTTTTTTTATCTTAAATTGCACGCTTCTCTTGAAAAAATATTGGAAGAGTTATGTCAATAGTTTTGTTTGGTATTAATATTATATCTCTTTATGCAGTAAGACATTGAACCGGGTGTCACGTTTGTAACATGGACCCTCTGTCATCAGGAACAAATTCATCGGACAGAGTTTTTTTTTCAGACAGAAATTTAAATGCAAAGTCAATACTCATCTACTAACCACTGGACTCTAGCTCTCTCCCCACCCCTGTATAACCTTCCCTTTCTCTCCACCTATGTATCTGTCATCGCACCTGCTTTCTATTGTTCCTTTCTAACTAGTTTGTACTCCTCACTCTTTTCTCATTAATCTTTTTACATTTATGTAGCCCCCTGCACATCAGTGGCGTTTCTGCCTTGCTCGGGGTGAAATGATTAAAAAAAAACAAAACAAACAAACAAAAAACAAGGTGCAGGTGATGTAGATGAAATGATAAGAGAAGGATGGGAATCAAGGCAATAGAAGATAACAATTGACGTTACATTTAAACTTTTGGAGATTGTAGCTATCAGGGAAGCAAGCAAATAGAAGAAAGTTCCACAAAAGAGAAGTGCGAGAAAAGAAACTGTTAGAGTAGAAAAACGGTTACATTTAACAATTTCGACGGTAAATGGGAGGAACCTTCGTGTCAATCTAGTAACACGCGTAAATACACATCCTCAGAACACCAATAAAAGTAGTCTTACCTTGTGCTCTTTGTAAAATCAGTATGGCTTTTAATTATCAAATTCCCAAGCCATCTTTCCTCGTTCACAGAGATTCTTTTTTAAGTATTTGTCAAGCTGTTTTCTCTGGTTCCCCGATCATGTGCATTTAATCGTGCTACTAGATTGTCCAAATAGGCAAATGAAAGCGCCATTTTTTTAATCATCTTTTTTTTTCTCTCGCACTTCTCGCCTATGGAACGTTCTCTCTCATGTTTGCTTCTTTAATAACTACAATCTCCAAAGGTTTAAGTACAATGTCAATTGTCATCTTTTATTTCCTTGACTCCCATCCTTCTAAAATTTTTTCTTCGACATTCCATGTACCTTATTCTGTTCTGTCTACATTTTCCTCTCAATGTAATCACCTGCGTACCAGTTGAAGTACTGTCTTGTTTGGGGGTGAAACGATAAAAAATGTTCATTAAATAAAAAGAATTATGAATTTCATTTTTTTTTCTATTTTCCTCAAAGCTTCCTCGTTGCTCAAAAGTTCCATAGTTTTCCAGAATACACTATTCGTGACTCATTCATAATGGCATATTTTCTATTTAAAAACCGATTATCTTTTATTTTGGGAGGTTTGAAGGTTATTTAAAGTCAGAAAATACAGGATGTCCATAAAGTTCGTGTGAACTTTAAAAAAATTATAACTTTATTTGTATTTGTGACAGAAATAAACTGTAAAAATTGTTATAAATAAACAACATCGAGCTACTTGTCACTTTACTCTGCGTGTTAGACAGTTTCTAAATCAAGAATTTCCTAACAGATGGATCAGAAGAGGTGGACTATAAAGCCTCCAAGTTTGCCCGATTTGTCTCCATTTCCACTCAGCTGACTGCCTAATGATGGAGGATATGTGGAAACTTAAATAAAATTTCAATAAAACCTTAACAAATATAGATTTACTTCTTTCTAATCCTTTTTACAAATTATTTCTATCGCAAATACAAATAAAGTTATAAATTTTTAAAATGCACATGAACTTTATAGATACACAGTATATTTTGATTGTAAAATTTTTTGGAGATAAAAATGATTTATTGATACAGGTACGACTAATTAACCCAAGTACAAAACTCAAGAGCAGTTCTTGGCAGAATGAATGTAAGAAGAAATCAGGGTCGTAGTGTTGCGGGAATTTGTTTCACAATGTAACAGTTGTCAAAAAAAGTTGAGTGGAATTACCGCCTTGAAATTGGAATACGGGGGAAACGTCTGTGATTCAACAATTTGGACGTTTCAGGGTGTATTCTAATATAAAATCTGGACTGGTGGAAAAACGTTGGAAGCCGTATAAGCATTTACCATGGAAATAACGATAGAGCAACAATGGGCTTGTAACGTTGCGTCTATGTGAAAAAGGCTGCAGAGTGAAGTATGTCATTCCCCACTCGACCACGTAGGGAGCTCCATGCAAACTGAAAGATGTGGCTTGAGCAGCTGTAGCACAGACAATGGTAGCAATACTCCATTTTTGTTCAAATCTGACGCTTGTAAAGATAAAGCATGGCAGACACAGTAAAGTACTTTCTAAAGCAATAAAGTAGCCGACAATTTTTCCAGCATCTTTACTAATGGATCGTAGGGAACATAAGTCCTAGTAGAGACTCATTCATCGTGACCAGAGAATGATTATAGTCCGAGTTATGATGATGAAATCGTTACCAGTTTGATTTTGATTTTGGATGTATTGAAATTTACAAGCAAGTTTTTTTTCTTAACTCCTTGTAAATGTCTCTGTCAAGTGAGGATTGAGCAGTTCCAGCCCAGACGGGAGTGCAGTTCCCCATTTTTGGGTCTAATAAGACTCTCGAAAGATAAAGCATAATCGAAAGAGTCAGTTTAAAGAAACCGGCGATTTTTCAGTATATAGAGCGATGGGTTTGTATCTGGTGGTTTTCTAAGCGTAGTTTAGATGTAGCACAACGCCGAAAGTATAGGACACCTAATGAAAGTGAGTACCATATAGCAAAACAAGCCTACGAAGCGATAGGCCTATGTATGAGTTCCAATTGAGGTTTAAAGTAAACTTCAGTTCCAGTCCTAATTCCCAACATGGAGCCTCTTTGGAACTGAAATCATTCGTTATGACCGGAGAATGATCATGGTCCGATCGATGATGAAATTTTACAAGCTTGTATTGAACTTTACAAGCCAGATTTTCTTCTTTACCCACTGAGCTGTGAGAGAATTGTGTCAGCCAAGGGGTCAGATTTGAACACTTAGATTTTGGGAAGTGCTTCGGTAAACTTTGGTATAATTAGCATATAACATACCACTGAATAAATCCCGAGTCTAAGTAATAAAACAACAGCCTTTAGAAAAAATTCAACTTTATTCATCAACATAATCTGCTTTTAGTGTGATGCACTGATTCCACTCTAACAGTTCGATGCGTTTTTTATAGAACGATTTCTCTTTGGCATCAAAATACACCTCAGTTTTCGATATCACTTCATCATTAGAGCAAAATCTCTTTCCCTTGAGCATTCGTTTGAGGTCTGCAAACAGCCAGTAGTCGTTGGGGGGGTCAGATCTGGAGAATAGGGTGGATGCGGAAGCAATTAATGTAGTTTTGTCATCGTGCAATCGACTTGTGAAATGGTGCGTTTTGATAAAAGAACACTTTTTCTTCTTCATTTGTGGCCGCTTTTTGGCGATTTCTCCCTTCAAACTCACCTATAAAGCTATATAATACTCGCTGTTAATGGTTCTTCCTTTCTTAATGTAATCGATGAACAAAATACCTTGCGCATCTCAAAATACGGATCCCCCAACCTTACCTGCTGATGTTTGCGTTTTTGGTCGCTTTGGACGACTTTCAGCTGCTGCTTTCCACTCAGCTGACTGCCGATTTGACTCCGGAGTGAAGTGGTGGATCCATGTTTCATCAATTGTGACATACTTACGCAAAACCTCCTTCTTGTTGTGTTGAAACAGATGTTCATGCAAAATGGTGAACATACTGCCTTCTGATATGCTCAACTCCTCTGTTATCACACGCAATTTCAATTTGAGATCGGCCAAAACGAGTTTGCGGATTGTTTTGGTGTTTTCCGGGACAACTGCTAATTTTGAGCGACCTGTGAGTTCAGCATCAATTGTGCCTGTACGACCCTGTTTAAAGTCAGCACTCCACATCTTAATCGTTGTTTCCGACGGAGCAGTGTACGAATAACACTTATCAAGCCATTGCTTTGCTTGGACAGTATTTTTCTTGTCAGCAATATTTTATCAACTAATTAAGAATTTTCCATTGTTTTGAAAATTTGGAAAGGTGTCTTCACTTAAATCGCTGTAATTTGCAAACTAATAATCCGATTAGGCCCAAATTTTGTCACGTGCCTTTTGAAGGTTAGTCAGCCAGTTAAGTGCCATACGTGATACACGCTTGGGCGATCATGTCTCGAAAGAGACATGACTGACTGGGCAGAAGATTATCCCACAGTAGGTTGCCATTGCATTCTGCGGTAAACTGGTTGCCGACCAAGGCTATAGAACCCAATCTGTCCTGTTATTTAACCCATAACTGGAAGGAAGAGACGGATTAGTATCTTTCCCAAGGGTATTTGCGCGTAAGTGAATGTAATGAATTCAACTGGAATTCGAACTCGGCTCCCCGATTTATCGTTCCGAACCAGTATCTACTGCACCACAACGCACATCCAAAGGTTAGTACTTCATAAAAATCATCATGGATTTGTTTATTAGTTACATCATCTCTGTGTCAGGCCCGGGACTTACTAAGTGATGTTTAACAATAATATGAGAATGTTCCTAGGTGGATCGTTTAATTTAAAACAAGCACAAAGAAGGTAGTACCAAGAAACTAGCCTTGAATGACTACATCTTTGAGCTCATATTCGCTTGATGAAGATTAACTATAAAGAGAGTAGGATAAATAAAGAATAACCTACTTCACGACTTTGCATGTATAATTAGCAGAACAGTGACAAAAAAAAAACCTGTTAATCTTAAAAAGTTCCGATAATAAGGAAATGGCATTTACTTAGTGTAAGTTGTATTGAAAATGTTGTGGGGTCTCCACTTTTTCCATGATAATAGACTCGTCTCGAGTATACATATACTCCTGCCATGAAAGCAAAACGTGAGATAACGTGAGATACGGACAGATACCGAGGTTTCACGGAGAATACAGCGTCAGTAGTTCATAGTAGCTCTGAGCTCCATTCAGTCAGAAGATTATTACACAGCACCCGTCAGCTTCCGACGTGGACATACTAAACATACTACGGCTTCACTTCAGAAACCTGTATATATAATTTCTACTAACCGTATTCTTAGATTACTAACCTGCGTTTAAGTTTGTATCCTTTACGTTAATATACATATTTTTCTATCTCCAATTCTGGCTGTTGTTCCTTTATTTTGTGGGATTCCCGGAAGCCACAACAGAAAGCTACAAGCCATTATTCATTCTTCACCTATTGAGCTGTTAGACCTAGGTCAGCAGAGAGGATATAGTTAAATATTACTTCCAAAGAGTTAAATGTTACTCTTAATGAGCTAATATTACGCCCAATGAGTAAAGCCTACCTCCTAAAGAGTTAAGTATTAGTTAGAAAAAGTTAATAATTACTCCCAAAAGAGTTTCGTATTACTCATGCAGAGATAATTATTACTCCCAAAGAGTTAAATATTACTATAAAATGTTAGATATAACTCCCAAATAGTTTATTATTACTATTAAAGCGATAAGTATTACTTGTAAAGAGTTAAGTATTATTCACAAAGAGTTAATTATTACTCCCAAAAAGTTAAGTATTACAACTGAAAAGTTATAGTATAATTCCCAAAGAGTTAATTATTCATATCAGAGGATTACGTATTACTCTCACAGTGCATAACTTCCAAAGAGTTAAGTATTTCTTACAAAGGGTTAATTATTACCCCGAAAGACTTGATACTTTTAAAAGTGTTATTACTGCCAAAGATTTAAATATTACTCACAAAGAGTTAAGTATTACTTTCCAAGAGTTAATTATTACTCCTAAAGATTTAAGTATTACTCACAAAGAGTTAAGTATTACTTTCCAAGAGATAATTATTACTGCCAAAGATTTAAGTATTACTCACAAAGATTTAAGTATTACTTTCCAAGAGATAATTATTACTGCCAAAGATTTAAGTATTACTCACAAAGAGTTAAGTATTACTTTCCAAGAGATAATTATTACTGCCAAAGATAGTTAATCTCCGAGCATCAGAAACAACTGTGAGACCCCAAGCTGCCAGCAACACATTCTGTAAGCATGACTTGCATAACTGTAGGGCGC